>JAKYLM010000417.1:0-28904 GCA_023634145.1 Thymallus thymallus
GCGCACAGTGGTGCTGGAGGTGTGTTTGTTTGTGTGTGTGTGTGTGTGTGTGTGCGTGTGATGTGTGTGTGTGTGTGTGTGTGTGTGTAGTGTGTGTGTGTGTGTGTGTTTGTCGTGCGTGTGTGGTCAGGATGTGCAATGTGGGTGGGTGTCAACACGTCAGAGGATGTGTCATGTAACCCACAGCTACTTACTGGAAGTGGACCACATGCTGACACACACACATACACACACACACACCCCTAGCTGGGTTAAGGTTCTCTTTCTTTCTCTGATCTGTCTCTTTGCATTGGGCTCCATGACGCTGATCCATTCAATGGCCTTTTCACACAGCCCCTCTCTGCTTGGACAAAACTGGAGCCAAATGTGAGGGCCGAGCCTCCGGTGGACAGGTCCACGAGTGTGTGTATGTCTGAGTTTGTGTGTGTGTACCTTTTGACCCCTCCTTGGTGGCCTCAACTCTTCTAGTGCAGAGAAAGCATGAAAGAGAGAGAGAGGGCAGTAGAAAGAGACAGAGAGGAGAGAGAGAGGGGGGGGGGAGGAGAGAGGGGGGGAGCGGGAGAGAGAGAGAGAGAGAGACAGAAAGAGAGAGAGAGAGAGCTAGAGAGAGAGAACAAGAGCAAGCAAGAGAGAGGCAAGGAGAGAGTGTGTGAAAAGCACTGTAAACGGTTGGTTGCCTGCTCCTCTGTCCCGCTGTCCAGTGTGACAGGTAGCAGGGTTCATCACGTCTCAATGTGTGTGTGAGAAAATTTGTTTTAGTACATTTTATCATGAAGTATTAGTGAATGGAGGGAGTACACTATTAGTCTGAGTACCAGGGAGAGGATGAGGAGAACCGAGCAGGGTAGAGGACAGGAGAGCCGACCAGAGCAGGGGAGAGGAGAGCAGAGCGGTGAAAGGAGAGGGAAGCTGAACAGCACAGTGAAGAAGAGAGGGGAGTCAGGGGTGCAGGGGCGGGGGCAGCAAAAGGATGACATCATCATTTTGGTCTCTCTTTACAAGATGAACGACTCTGACCCCTGCTTGTATTATGGCTCTAATAGAACATTAGGAGATGATAAAATTGCAAAATGAACAAGCTCAGGGATAAATGTGCTATGTACTTGCTGGCCTGCCGTGCATGTCAATGTGTTCTTTGCGTGTTGCCTTTACATCTAGATATGACCCTAGTGTTTCTTTCCCAACATTTTCCTCTTCCTAATGTATAGTGATAACATTATGACCTATCATCATTTACCCAGTAAAAGCTTTAGAGAGAGGGGAGAGGGGAGAAAGAGAGAGAGAAGGAGAGTGAGAGAGGGGGGAGAGGGAGGGGAGAGAAAGAGTTAGAGAGAGGAGAGAGGGGGAGGGGGAGGAGGAGATGAAGAGAGAGAGAGAGAGAGAGAGAGAGAGAGAGAGAGAGAGTGAGAGAGAGAGAGAGAGAGAGAGAGAGAGAGACGAGAGAGAGAGAGAGAGAGAGAGAGAGCGATGAGAGAGAGAGAGAGAGAAGCCCTAATGCAGGAAGATAGCACAGGGATCTCACACACACACCCACACACACACACACACACAGAATTGTTACTACAGTTTAATGTATAGAACAATGGAGGTGAAAATAAATCAGTCTAGAGGTAATCAGACTATGGTATAAAGGGTTAGACTGCTATAGAGCCTCAGCAATTTTTTATCAGGTGGGTATCAGGGAGGGTTTGTATAGCAGCAATACAGGAGTCCATGTTTGGTTAATAATGCTGCTGACCAGCGGAGGATCGGGTTGCTTTCCTGTCTATCGCTGGCCGCCTGGGTTTACTGTAACCCAGGAGGAAATAGACTCGGGTTACATTCACCAGGCCAGTTGATCACCCATAACCCCCTCTATTAGCCTCAGCAGATCCTTATTGTATATATCACCGTGGAGACAGGATGAGATGGAGACAGAGAGAGCTGGAAGATAGAGACATGTTCTGAGGGCCATTATGAAAATAGCTCAGGAGAGAGAGGTGTGTGGGGGTGTCTGGGGTATTTTGGGTGTTTGGGGGTGTTTGATGTGTGTGGGGTATTTGAGGTGTGTGGGGGTGTTTGATGTGTGTGGGGTAGTTTGAGGTGTGTGGGGGTGTTTGATGTGTGTGGGGGTGTGTGGGGTGTTTGAGGTGTTTGAGGTGTGTGGGGTGTGTGGAGGTGTTAGATGCTGTGTGAGGTGTGTGGGGTGTTTGATGTGTGTGGGGTGTGTGGGGTGTGTGAGGTGTGTGTGGTGTGTGTGGTGTGTGTGTGTGTTGGATGTGAGGGGTGTGTGAGGTGTGTGGGGTGTGTGGGGTGTGTGGGGTGTGGTGTGTGTGTGGGGGGGGTGTTTGATGTGTGTGGGAACGATGAAAGTGTGTGGGGTGTTTGAGGTGTGTGGGGGTGTTTGATGTGTGTGGGGTGTGTGGAGGTGTTAGATGTGTGTGTCGTCTCTGACTGCGTCCCCTGTGATTTAGATTCATGTTTGTGTTTAACGGTAATGTGTGTGATCTGAGTCTCCCCCTCGTCTCTCTCATCCCCCTCTGATGGATGTCTTCCCCTGTCACACCTGTCCCTGCATCTCTGGGGCCGGGGGGCTGGGGCCCACACGGACAGACCTGCCTCTCTGGGGCCGGGGGCTGGGGCCACACGGACAGACCTGCCTCTCTGGGGCTGGGGGGCTGGGGGCCACACGGACAGACCTGCCTCTCTGGGGGCCGGGGGCTGGGCCACACGGACAGACCTGCCTCTCTGGGGCCGGGGGCTGGGGCCACACGGACAGACCTGCCTCTCTGGGGCCACACGGACAGACGACAAGACCAAATAAGCAAACTCTCCTCCATCTCCCCGTCCTCTCTCCATATTCTCTCCATATTCTCTTCCATATTTCTCTCCATATTCTCTCCATATTCTCTTAATATTCTCCCCGTTTTTCTCTCCATATTCTCCCCGTAATCTCTCTATATTCTCCCCGTTTTCTCTCCATATTCTCCCCGGTTTTTCTCTCCATATTCTCTCCATATTCTCTTCCAATATTCTCCCCGTTTTCTCTCCATATTCTCCCCCGTATTCTCTCCATATTCTCTCCATATTCTCTCCATATTCTCTCCATATTCTCTCCATATTCTCTCCATATTCTCCCCGTTTTCTCTCCATATTCTCCCCGTATTCTCTCTATATTCTCCCCATCCCCCACATCTTTCCATCCCTCCTTCCTTCCATCTCTCTTTGGCTTTGGGAAGCTGGGAGGGGTGGAGGCTGGGAACGGTGTGGAGCGGTCTGTCCTCTCCATCTCCTTCCTCCAGTAATGAGAGGTTAACACAGTGGCAGCGTTGGCATAATTGGGTGAATTTAGCACCTTGGACAGCGCACTAAACTCCTTATTGCTGTCCTGACCTCCTCATCATGTTCTGTCAGTATGGACCCAGGTTCCAAGCTGCTGATTGAGATGTGATATGTTCCAGTGCCGCACACACACACACACACACCACATACACACCTACACACACATGCTGCGGGTCGTGTTCACAGCAGAGGTTAACACCGGGAATTGGAGAGCAATTTTCTGCTTGTCGTTCCGCAGCCTCGCGCTGTGGGTCCAGCACATTAACTTTTAAAAAGGACCTTCAGACCCAGGTGTCTGCTTAAACATGAACAGGCAGGACCTTTCAGACCCAGGTGTCTGCTTAAACATGAACAGGCAGGACCTTTCAGACCCAGGTGTCTGCTTAAACATGAACAGACAGGACCCTTCAGACCCAGGTGTCTGCTTAAACATGAACAGGCAGGACCCTTCAGACCCAGGTGTCTCGCTTAAACATGAACAGGCAGGACCCTTCAGAGCCCAGGTGTCTGCTTAAATATGAACAGACAGGACCTTTCCAATACATGGCAAAGAAAACATGTTTATTATTGAATATGTCTTGATTCAGAGCTGCAAGTAGAAGTATTGCAATTGAACGTGTTTGAGAATGATTGTATAAAAAGATCAGGACCTTGCCTTAGGAAAGCAGCCCATAGCAACACCGTAATGTGTGTGTGTTTTTATATATATGAGTGGTCTGAATATTCTTGGACCTGGCTTGTCAGAAAAACCTTCTAGGAATGGTTTAACCCATTTAATCCCAAAATGTCTCAGCGTTTCACCATCGTTGTAAAGCCCTAGTTATTTTGTTGCTTTGACAAAGTAATTTCTGAATATTATAATTTATTTAATGTGATTAGTGTCTGTCCCTCATTTTAAGGTCAAGCGTGTTTCGTGAACTGAACTCTCGTTTTAATATGATGAAACTATTCCTTTTTAAATATTTTTTTCGAAATAAACATTAAACATATATTAGTAAAATAGTCAAATCATAGTGTAAAAGCTGGTTCTTCTCTTTTTGGCCATTTTCTGGTGTTTTGTGGTGGAAAACTGAGCAGGTCGAGCAATACAGTCAACCCTGTTACACATATAAAAACACGCTAGACATTTTTTAACAATTTGATTTATTTTCTGAACCTTGCATTCAGTTGCCGCTCCATGTTGCACACAACACGCTTCCATTCCCCCTGTCACAAAAGCGATTTATGGCTGATTTAAGAAGAAATCATCAACCCCGAACCCTGTTACGGTCAACATCGTTACGGTCAACCTTGTTATGGTCAACCCCGTTACGGTCAACCCCGTTACTGTAAACCCTGTTATGGTCAACCTCGTTACGGTCAACACTGTTACTTTATTTGACACTTAATATGCACTTCCTACATTCATTTTTTTATTTAACATATTTTTTTTTATATAAAGTTGAACATGTGCTCTTTATGACAGAAATGTTTTGACCAAGTTACACTTGACGAATCAAATGAAATGTATTTATAAATCCCTTTTTACATCAGCAGATGTCACAAAGTGCTTATACAGAAACCCAGCCTAAAACCCCAAACAGGCACCGAATTGGTGGTGACCCTATGCTTCCTTTAACAAATCATTTTTAATGCAAAGACATAAAGGACTTGACACATAATATGCTTTAAAGACAAAAAAAAAAAAAAAACTTAACAATTTAACAAAACAAGTCGAAAATGACACAGAAATTAATGCAATTATTGTTGTAGGTGTCCCTGGGGACCTGTGTCTTAGATTGAAGGAAGATATGAGTGAAGTTCCCTCCGCTGCCATAAAGCATTTGATGAGTGGAGGGAGGCTAGAGCTTAGAAACACCACAGCTAACGGCATACATACAGCAATACTTCACGCAGTTGGCTCAGCTTGGCTCAGGATACTCCTCCCCGGTTGAAAAAGGATTCACTTCAATAATTGTTTCTCATTAACAAGAATGTTTTTGTGCTGACGACCCTTGTCTAATTGCCACGGAAATGTCTTCTGAGAAAGAAGTGTCTTTGTTGAATTATTTCCCAACACCAATAAAGAGTGTGTGAAAAAGTTCTTAGTGACCTTTTCCTACAGATTGCATTGCCTTTCTCCAAAAGAAAACAGATGGAGAGAGAAAGAAAAGCTTGCTGCTCTCTTTGTCAGAGTCTGAAGAATTGAAAAGGCTGCTATACATTTACGTAATTTAGCAGACGCTCTCATCCAGAGTAACTTACAGTTAGTTAGTGCATACATGTTCACACTTTTTTCATACTGGTCCCCTGTGGGAATTGAACCCACAACCCTGGCATTGCAAGCGCCATGCTCTACCATCTGAGCAGTATTGTTAAAATGTATTAGGTTGTTGACAATGGTACTCACTAAAAGGAAATGTTCAAGGTATTACAGGAAAATACCAAATTGCGTGTTGCACTGTGAAAGAGCCGGGACAGAGGTGAAAGTGGAGGGTGTTACAGTAGATGATATAAACAAAAATAAATAAATTAACAAAAAAATAACGGTAAACATTACACTCACAAAGGTTAAAAAAGAATAAAGATATTTCAAATGTCATATTATGTCTATATAAAGTGTTATAATGATGTGCAAATAGTTAAAGAAAAAAATTAATAAACATAAAAAAACATGGGTTGTGTTTAAAATGGTGTTTGTTCTTCACTGGTTGCCCTTTTCTTGTGGCAACAGGTCACAAATCTTGCTGCTGTGATGTCACACTGTGGTATTTCACCCAGTAGATATGGGAGTTTATCCAAATTGGATTTGTTTTCAAATTATTTGTATGGAAGTATGTGTCTCTAATATGGTCATACCTTTGGCAGGAGGTTAGGAAGTGCAGCTCAGTTTCCACCTCATTTTGTGGGCAGTGTGCACATAGCCTGTCTTCTCTTGAGAGCCAGGTCTGCCTACGTCGGCCTTTCTCAATTGCAAGGCTATGCTCACTGAGTCTGTACATAGTCAGACTTTCCTTAATTTTGGGTCAGTCACAGTGGTCAGGTATTCTGTGTACTCTATGTTTAGGCCAAATAGCATTCTAGTTTGCTCTATTTTATTTTGTAAATTATTTCCAATGTGTCAAGTAATTATTTTTTCGTTTTCTCATGATTTTCGTCTTCTCTCTCTCTCTCTCTCTCTCTCTCTCTCTCTCTCTCTCTCTCTCTCTCTCTCTCTCTCTCTCTCTCTCTCTCTCTCTCTCTCTCTCTCTCTCTGTCTCCATCCCTCTCTCTCTCTTTCTACAGGAGGTGATTCTGAAGAGGGCAGCAGACCTCGTGGAGGCTCTGTATGGGATGCCTCACAACAACCAGGTGTGTTTTAGACAGACACCATCTTCTTCTGTCCCCGCCACATCCTGCCACATCCCCCTGCATCTGCATTCACACCAGTTATACAGCATTATTCATTCATCTCCGGTGGTTAATAGCATGCCTGATCAAATATTAATGAAATACTTACAAGACATGTCTACATTAATTATTCCCACTATTACTAATATATTGCCACTTTGTGAAAATAGTCACTACATATTAAACATAAAGGAGGTCATTTGTAACCTACTGATTGTCACCCTGTCTAGACAAGGGGAGTGCAGTAACAGTATTATATGGGGAAAAGGACATGTTCAATAATGTTAACAGGTACAGTAGTGGAATAAGGGTACTGTTGTGAACACTACATGAACTGTGTTGTGACTGTGAACGCTACATGAACTGTGTTGTGACTGTGAACGCTACATTAACTGTGTTGTGACTGTGAACACTAGGTGAACTGTGTTGTGACTGTGAACGCTACATTAACTGTGTTGTGACTGTGAACGCTAGGTGAACTGTGTTGTGACTGTGAACGCTAGGTGAACTGTGTTGTGACTGTGAACGCTACATTAACTGTGTTGTGACTGTGAATTTTACATGAACTGTGTTGTGACTGTGAACGCTAGGTGAACTGTGTTGTGACTGTGAACACTAGGTGAACTGTGTTGTGACTGTGAACACTAGGTGAACTGTGTTGTGACTGTGAACGCTACATTAACTGTGTTGTGACTGTGAACGCTACATTAACTGTGTTGTGACTGTGAATTTTACATGAACTGTGTTGTGACTGTGAACACTAGGTGAACTGTGTTGTGACTGTGAACGCTAGGTGAACTGTGTTGCGACTGTGAACACTAGGTGAACTGTGTTGTGACTGTGAACGCTACATGAACTGTGTTGTGACTGTGAACGCTACATGAACTGTGTTTTGACTGTGAATGCTACATTAACTGTGTTGTGACTGAACGCTACATTAACTGTGTTGTGACTGTGAACGCTACATTAACTGTGTTTTGACTGTGAATGCTACATTAACTGTGTTGTGACTGTGAACGCTACATTAACTGTGTTTTGACTGTGAACGCCACATTAACTGTTGGTGTTAATGTTAGCAGTCCTTAAAGCGTCCATCTGTGATTTCTACATACATACATTTAAAAAAAAATTTTTTTAAATGAGTTATATCTACCCATGAATTATTGAAATTCATGAGCTTAGTTCAACTGTCGTACCCCAACAGTACCCAATATATAAACTTGTTTTAGCCCATTGTTTGTAAACAATGTAAATGTAAACAAACACTGTATAGCCTCAAAACATGGTTAAAACTATAATGTTGATATCATGGATGGTCAGTCCTTGCAGCCATAGCTCTGTCTAAGAATTTTAATATGGTTACATTTCTCCAGCCCCATCCCTCAGAGGTGGAGAGACTGATTCAACTGATTATTGGCCCTTTAAACTGTCACCAATGTTATTCTGTGAACGCTACTTCAATAACTGATAACATTTTGTTCATGACATGTGAATACTACTTTAATAACTGATACCAATGTGTTCATGACATGTGAATACTACTTTAATAACTGATACCAATGTGTTCATGACATGTGAATACTACTTTAATAACTGATACCAATGTGTTCATGACATGTGAATACTACTTCAATAACTGATACCAATGTGTTCATGAGATGTGAATACTACTTCAATAACTGATACCAATGTGTTCATGACATGTGAATACTACTTTAATAACTGATACCAATGTGTTCATGACATGTGAATACTACTTCAATAACTGATACCAATGTGTTCATGACATGTGAACACTACTTTAACTGATAACAATGTTGTTTATATAAAAGCGTTGTATATAAGTGTTGTATATGTGAACGCTTGTCTAACTGTGTTCTCCTGTGGCAGGAGATGATTCTGAAGCGTGCAGCGGACATAGCGGAGGCTCTTTACAATGTTCCCAGAAACCACAACCAGTTGAGCGGCCTGGGGAACAGCTCCGTTCACTCAGGCATGATGGCGGTCAACTCCTTCCCTGGCCAGCTGGCCGTCAACGTGTCCGAGTCCTCCCAGGGAGCCAATCAGGGTGAGGGGACGGGTCGATACGGGTGTGGCGCTATCGTCATAGAAACCGGTAACTGAATAGAAATGTAGTTGCTGTGTTTTTGCGAATGTTTTAGTTGGTTCTATCATTGAACAAGTATACTGATGTCTTTGTTCTCTCTCTCTGTGTGTGTGTGTGTGTGTGTGTGTGTGTGTGTGTGTGTGTGTGTGTGTGTGTGTGTGTGTGTGTGTGTGTGTGTGTGTGTGTGTGTGTGTGTGTGTGTGTGTGTGTGTGTGTGTGTGTGGGTGGTGTGGTGTGGTTTGGTGTGTGTGTGTGTGTGTGTGTGTGTGTGCGTATGCGTGTGTGGTGTGTGTGTGTGTGTGTGTGCATGCGTGCGTGCGTGTGTGTGTGTAGGTTTCAGTCGGAACACAAGCAGTGTGTCTCCCCATGGCTACGTGCCCAGCTCCACCCCCCAGCAGAGTAACTACAGCTCTGTGACCACCAGCATGAACGGCTATGGCAACACTGGCATGTCCAACCTGGGAGGATCCCCCAGCTTCCTCAACGGCAGCGCTGCCAACTCACCCTACGCCAGTGAGTCCCACTCTAGCTCTTCTACCCACCTACACCCAGCTGACACCGTCTTCACCCACCTGCATCCATCCAGTCAGCCGACTCACAGCCAGCCCTCTCACCCAACACTCATCCCTCTCACTCACCCACCAACTCTCAACCCTCTCACTCACTCACCCACCCACCCACCCACACTCAGCTGACCCACTCTCCCACTATTCACTGCACTTCTCCCCCTCTGCCATGTCTGATCCCATATTGCTGCTGTACATGCATGAACCCCCATTCCTCCTAGTGACTCTAGAAGAGCTGTACAGTATGGGTTCTGGTTTGTAGCCCAGTGGTGTGCCTGAGGGACTGCACAATAGTTGACGAGGTCTTTGAGGAGTGATGAGAGGAGTGGGAGTTTTCTCTCCCTATTTGTTTGTTTATGAGACAGTGAGGCCTGGTGGTGACAATGAGTCCTGGTGGTGACAATGAGGCCTGGTGGTGACAATGAGGCCTGGTGGTGACAGTGAGGCCTGGTGGTGACAGTGAGGCCTGGTGGTGACAGTGAGGCCTGGTGGTGACAGTGAGGCCTGGTGGTGACATTGACCTGGTGGTGACAATGAGTCCTGGTGGTGACAGTGAGGCCTGGTGGTGACAGTGAGACCTGGTGGTGACAATGAGACCTGGTGGTGACAGTGAGGCCTGGTGGTGACAGTGAGGCCTGGTGGTGACAGTGAGACCTGGTGGTGACAGTGAGGCCTGGTGGTGACAGTGAGGCCTGGTGGTGACAGTAAGGCCTGGTGGTGACAGTGAGGCCTGGTGGTGACAGTGAGTCCTGGTGGTGACAGTGAGGCCTGGTGGTGACAGTGAGGCCTGGTGGTGACAGTGAGACCTGGTGGTGACAGTGAGGGCTGGTGGTGACAGTGAGGCCTGGTGGTGACAGTGAGGCCTGGTGGTGACAGTGAGACCTGGTGGTGACAGTGAGGCCTGGTGGTGACAGTGAGGCCTGGTGGTGCCATGCTGGAATACTCTGGGTTTGTGGACTGGCGGCCTCTCTCCTTAACAATGTGTGTCCTTCCATCGGATTGCCCTGAAATTAGATTGAGAGCCACTGTGGTATTGCCTGTTTGCAATGCCTGACTGGCCATATCACGGCTCCTTTCTATTCTGGCATTGCAATTAAAGACAGTTAATTAAATCAATAAACTAATTGGAGGGGTAACAATTAAATTTCATCACTTTGGTCCCCATGATGTTAACACGTATTTTAAAAGGCTGGCTGACTCCATTAGACACTTCCAATCAATCCACCAGCCTAGGCTCTGTGCTTCCAATTTTCATTCATTGATTATTTAGGATTTGATAAATTGATTGTGCCATTGTTACATGGTTCTGCTTGGATGGAGCTATACACCTATTTAAATAGTGCAATAACAAGAATCACTTCTAATAAACTCTAATCATTATGAAAAACATTAAATTCAAATGGTTGTCTCAGTGTGCTAGCATTGAATTGTTAACTACCTAAGAGACCACTGCTAGGTGGATTGGGTTCAATAACCATTCATTTGTATGAATGAACTAAAATTGAATTTCCTCTCGATTGAAACTTTTCTCTCTTTAATACTTAAGGAGTTGTTTTTTTCTTTGTTCTCCCATAAAATCTTAATCCTACATGGTGAAATTAACCTCTCGCTATATACCCCCTCCCTCCCTCCCTCCCTCCCTCCCTCCCTCCCTCCCTCCCTCTCTCTCCCTCCCTCCCTCCCTCTCTCTGTCTGTCTGTCTCGCTCTCTTACTCTGTCTCTCTCTTGCCCGCCCGCCCTCCCTCCCTCTCTCCCTCCCTTCCTCTCTCCCCATCTCTCCCTCCCGCCCTCCATCTCCCTCCCTCCCCCATTTCTCCTTCCCTCCCTACCTCCCTCCCTACCTCCCTCCCCCCATCTCTCCCTCCCTCCCTGCCTCTCTCTCTCCATCCCTCCAGTCGTTCCCTCCAGCCCCACCATGGCATCCTCCACCAGCCTGCCCTCTAACTGTAGCAGTTCCTCTGGGATCTTCTCCTTCTCCCCTGCCAACATGGTGTCGGCCGTCAAGCAGAAGAGCGCCTTCGCCCCTGTGGTGCGACCTCAGACCTCACCCCCACCCACCTGCACCAACGGCAACGGTCTCCAAGGTGAGCCCCTTAGCCAATCGAGACACTATTATGTCCGGCACCGTCCATGACGCTCTCTAACCAACCTCTACGTCCCCAATATCCCCTGTCATCCCCCCCCCCCCCCCACATCTCCCCTCCTCCCCTCCTCCCCTCCTCCCCTTGTCTCCTCCAACCCTCCTCCCCTCCTCCACTCGTCCCCTCCTCCCCTCGTCTCCTCGTCTCCTCCTCCCCTCCGCTGGCCTTTAAATAACAATTTGTTTTTTCTTTCTCTCCTCCTCTCCTCTCTTCTGCTCTCCTTCCCTGTCTTCCCCTCTTTCTATGCACTCTCTCCCTCAGATCAGTCTTTTGTGGACTCTAGCAAGTACTCCACAGCCAGCTCGCTGCAGGGCCTGGCCTTTTCCTGAAGTACGTTACTCTTTCTATCATGCACCCATCTCTCCATCCGCTCCTCCATCCATCCATCCATCCATCCATCCATCCATCCATCCATCCATCCATCTCTCCATCCGCTCCTCCATCCATCCATCCATCCATCCATCCATCCATCCATCCATCCATCCATCCATCCATCCATCCATCTCTCCATCCGCTCCTCCATCCATCCATCCATCCATCCATCCATCCATCCATCCATCCATCCATCCATCCATCCATCCATCCATCCATCACCACACCCATTACATTAACATCAACCATCCTCAAAATACAGTTGTATTCCTTTATTTTGAATACCAAAACAAAGGAGAGAACGAAACCACAAACTGATGTGCGACAAACAAAGAACCACACACAGGTGGTCACACTAATGAACTTAAATAGGATCCCAATTAGAGACAACGTATGGCAGCTGACTCTAATTGAGGACCAACTAAACTTAAACATAGAGCTGTCCAGACAACCCTACCGCCAGGCCCTGACACCCAATACATACAGGAAGTAGCTCCCTAGCACAACATCAGTTACTGAGATCCATAGGGTCCTGCAGGGCTGCAGGTATCCAACAACAACTTTCCTGTAACACAATCAGAAGAGATATCTCACAAATATACGTAAGGTCTTTGTTTATTCAATTAACACTCCAAGCCATGACTGGATACCAGTATAGGAGGTTAGTTTGGGAAAGTATCTCTTTAATCATAGCTTTGTGTTAGAGCTCCACCAACCCACTAAAAGCTGAGACAGGAGCACAACATCCCTTCTTTAACAGTCTGTAGTGTAGTGTAGTGTAGTAGATTGGAGGGTACTTCCACAGTCTCCTCTCTCTCTCTCTCTCTCTCTCTCTCTCTCTCTCTCTCTCTCTCTCTCTCTCTCTCTCTCTCTCTCTCTCTCTCTCTCTCTCTCTCTCTCTCTCTCTCTCTCTCTCTCTCGCTCTCTATCTGCAGTTTGTCAGACAGGCTCTTCTCTCTGATCAAACCCCCACACTAGGCTGGGAAATGATCAACAAAGACAGCTGTTGGTCTCTGTTGACAATCGATACTGTCGCAATTTACATTGACATACACCCACTGCCTCTGTGTGTGTTGCACTACTGCAGATCAAAGCTAGAGTTGAGTCACTGTCATGCATGATGTTCTGTCAGCGAGACGTCGTATCTAAACCCAAGCTCCTTCTCTCCCAGACCTGTGAGTCTCACATTATGACAGAACTGCCAGAAAATACCACTTACTGCAAGCGTATTATCAGCTGGAATCAGCTGGAATTGCTAAGAATTATTTGTGCTTTCCAAGTAAATCAGATTGTTCTAAGATTAGTAAACCAGTAGTGTGTGTGAAATGTTGTATAGTGTTGTATAGTTTTGTGTAGTGTAGTATAGTGTTGTATAATGGTGTGTAGTGTTGTATAGTGTTGTGTAGTGTTGTATAGTGTTGTGTATTGTTGCATGTTGTGTGGTGTGTAGTGTTGTGTAGTGTTGTGTGGTGTATAGTGGTGTGTAGTGTTGTGTAGTGTTGTATAGTGTTGTATAGTGTTGTATAGTGGTGTATAGTGTTGTGTAGTGGTGTGTAGTGTTGTGTAGTGGTGTGTAGTGTTGTATAGTGTTGTGTGGTGTGTAGTGTTGTGTAGTGTTGTATAGTGTTGTGTGGTGTATAGTGGTGTGTAGTTTTGTGTAGTGTTGTATAGTGTTGTGTAGTGTTGTATAGTGTTGTGTTGTGTAGTGTTGTGTAGTGTTGTGTTGTGTAGTGTTGTATAGTGTAGTGTTGTGTGTAGTGTTGTATAGTGTTGTGTAGTGGTGTGTAGTGTTGCATAGTGTTGTGTGGTGTGTAGTGTTGTATAGTGTTGTGTGGTGTGTAGTGTTGTATAGTGTTGTGTAGTGTTGTATAGTGTGGTGTATAGTGTTGTGTAGTGTTGTGTAGTGTAGTGTTGTGTTGTGTGGTGTATAGTGTTGTGTAGTGTTGTGTAGTGTTGTGTAGTGTTGTGTGGTGTATAGTGGTGTGTAGTGTAGTGTTGTGTGGTGTATAGTGGTGTGTAGTGTTGTATAGTGTTGTGTAGTGTTGTGTAGCATTGTGTAGTGTTGTGTCTGGTGGGTTGTCACTGTACTGTGTACTGTAGTCGCCCTTGGTTTGATTTGGAGCTTTCATTAAGCATAGCTCTGTTTCATATGTTGACACAGATCCTCATGCAGCTGTTTGAAGCCAGCCTGGGATGATGTAATACGTCACAAACACACAGCAATGAGCTTCAGTGCATGCAAACAATTAAGGCGTGTTTTTTGACAACAGTAATCAAGCGTTTCAACTGTCCCATTTGTGCCAATTTGGCAGGGCTGTTGAAAATATATAAATGATTTATACCTTGTTTGAAGCGAATTTGAGACATGGTTTCATACGGCATAGTTTGTTATGCAGATGTGAGAACAGATTGCTGCATTTAAGAGGAATTATTATGTGAGGAAAGCATTGGGAACATTTTTATGTATTAACCAACTCTCTCTCTCTCTCTCTCTCTCTATGTCTCTCTCTCTCTCACTCTCTCTCTTACTCTCTCTCTCTCTCTCTTTCCCTTGTCTTCTCCCTTTCTCTCTTCTCCACCAACAGTGATTCCTGGAATGATCGTTCCTCCCATGTAAGCGATGTATGTGTGAGAGAGGGAAAGGACACATTACCAAACGTGGATCTCAGCATGTACCTAAGGCTCCGGTTTAGGACTGGATCGTCAGTCCTGCATTGAAGGAATAGAACTCAGGCCCTTTTTAAAAGGAATCCCAAAAAGGAGAAAAAGAAGAAGAAGAAAACAGGACATTTACAACGACCTCTTTTGAATTTGTAAGAGTGAAGGCAAGGTCACAGATTACCCAGAAAGCCCAACCAACAAAACATGAGTTGTATTTATTTTGGAGATTCGTCCCTTTATTTAGTGCATCATTTGTGTTTTACCTTTCCCGTCTTCAAAATGTAACATAGACAAGTGACAATATTTTTTATTTATGAATCTGAAAAATATAAATTAATCAATTGTTTGTGAATGATAGAAGACATTAAAGTGTGTGGCAGAGCACCACCATTTAAATAGTAAATACTGAATTAGATTTATACAATTGCTGTACCCATGAATCAAGACTAGCCAAACAAGACATTTAGACGTGTTTTATACTCCACTATGCTGGATAGAGAAGATGCCACATGCCCTAACTAACCCTAATGCACAGAAAGACTTGCCACAGTAGGTAGCACAAGCTAACCATGCACCACTGCAGAAACTCTCTGCTCTCGAGTTCTTTTGGCCACTGCAAACATCCCATACACAGTTCTCTCCCTCTCATGCCAAGTAGAGACCGCCATCGCTACGACTAGCGCTTTCACTCATCACCACAGAAAGCAAGTGATTTATCAATGATGACACATAGCCAGCCATTCCCCCCATGTTGGCTGTGAGTGCACCGATCGTGTCCAAGCTCCTAGGTGGTTGTCAGAGAAAGAGAGCAGAGCCTGAACCTGCTCTGGATACCGACAGCGTCTCTACTGTACGGTCGGTCATTGGAACGCTAACTTGCTGTGGACTGTACACCCGAAACCCTCTTGTCAAAGTGTTCTCTCTCTCCACCATCCACCATGAAATCTAAATGAAGGAAACCATATGTTTTAAAAAATATTTTGCCATTTCACTTTTGCTATATTGTATGATTTTTTTATTTTTTATTATTGATTATTCCTTTATAGTTTTTGGTTTGTTGTGTTCTCACCATGAAACTGTGATCATGGGTCGGCCGTGTGCTTCTTATTCCACCATGTTACTGTACAACAGTTGAGGATCTGAGATAGGTCAAACTAGAAGTCACTTTATAGACAGACTAATGAGTCAACATTAGGTGTTTAGTGGTATCCCAGCCGCCATTGTGATAAATGGAATACCCAGCACTGTAAAAGTGATGTAATCCTCAGACACCCAGCAGATATCCGAATCCAACCTTTTTACTTGTCTTTTTTTTTTTCTTCGTCTGATGTGTGTTTTTGTATATATTAATACGTCTGTGATTTTTTTTTTTTTTTTTTTTTTTGCCAAAGTCATTGTTTAAGATATATTTATACATTTAAAGAAGTCTTAAGGCAGCTTTAGTGTCACGGATGTCATGTTTACTGCATACACTGTCTTGATAGTAAGAAGAGAGAAAACAGTATGTTAAATATCCATATTAATAATCTACTGTCTCTCCTGAATTTGTACATTGCTTTTTCCACATCCTTCATGTGTATGTTTGCATTTTGTGACAGTGCCGATAAGTTGTTATTTGGTTGTCCACCATGTTCCATGTTTAAATGTGATTTTGATACATTTCATTTTTATGTTGTTGTTTTAAAGCCATACTTCCATTTCTAATTCCATCTATTTTTGTATCACTTATAAGTTAATGAAAATGTTTGTCATTTTTTTGTGTTGATTTTGCGTTTGTTTTGTCATATGGAAAAGGTTGAATATTATTCTTATAGTATTAGGTATATCGATTTTGAGAGTATATAAGTATATCATTTCAATATATATTTTGCTTAGATTTTTTGGCTTTAAAAAAACAGATACTGTTTAAAACAAACAATATGCATGGGATTTTTCTTCCTAGCGATGCATCTTGTGTGCTGAAAGCAGGAAGACCTTTTATTTTTATTTTTATCTTTCTTCATCCTCACATCTCTTCCATCTTATTTTCCCTTTCCCCTCTGGTATCTCACCAAAATCTGAACCAGCAGTTTAGATGCCTTAACAATGCAAACCCACAGCCATCAGCGTAGAGTAGACACCACACCAGTGCTCTGCTAACATACTTTAAAATGGGTGCAACAAGCAACATATAGAGAGAGGAGGAGCCAGTAGAACTGTTCCTTATCCCTGAGCGATGTGAACACTCGGCATGGCACAGTAGAGAGAGGGAGAGACAGAAATAACAGAGGAGAGGGAGGGAGGGAGGGAGGGATGGAGGGAGGGAGGGAGGGAGGGTGGTGGATGGGGCTGGCTGACTGATGGGGGGAGGACACTGAGACGAGATGACTGAGAATAGAAGGAAGGATAAATATTTAATGTGTTGAGCAGCTGGAGGAGAGCTGGTATGGAATGGTGGAGGAGAGGAGGAGAGCTGGTATGGAATGGTGGAGGAGAGGAGGAGAGCTGGTATGGAATGGTGGAGGAGAGGAGGAGAGCTGGTATGGAATGGTGGAGGAGAGGAGGAGAGCTGGTATGGAATGGTGGAGGAGAGGAGGAGAGGAGGAGAGCTGGTATGGAATGGTGGAGGAGAGGAGGAGAGCTGGTATGGAATGGTGGAGGAGAGGAGGAGAGCTGGTATGGAATGGTGGAGGAGAGGAGGAGAGCTGGTATGGAATGGTGGAGGAGAGGAGGAGAGCTGGTATGGAATGGTGGAGGAGAGGAGGAGAGCTGGTATGGAATGGTGGAGGAGAGGAGGAGAGCTGGTATGGAATGGTGGAGGAGAGGAGGAGAGCTGGTATGGAATGGTGGAGGAGAGGAGGAGAAGAGCCCCCCCCCCCCCTTCATATTTATTTCTCATCTTCAGGGTTATTCCCTCCGTCTATAACTATATACTGTAGACCTCCACAGCTAGGGGTGGGTTGATGGTAAAACCATGTTCTATCTACTGTTTGATTCAGTTGGATAAAGGTACTGGTACTGAAACAGATGTGATTATGAACTGTTCTAAATGACAGCACAATCATTTGTAAAACACAAGTCATTTTACACCCTTGCTTTGACAATTACTACTGCCCTCTTCTGACTCCTCCCTCTTCCCCACCCTTTATATGCAAATTGAGCACCTGTTTATCTCTGACATGGGTCACATGACCACTCTTTGTAGTCTTGTGTGTGTGTGTGTGTGTGTGTGTGCGTGCGTGCGTGCGTGCGTGCGTGCGTGTGTGTGTGTGTGCGCCATCTTTCCTCTGAAAGAGAACGTGGCATTTTTTTTATTTAATCGCTGAAGGATATTTTGTAATGTGACTTCATAGGAGGGGGAACATTTTAACTGAGGATTCTGAAGATGAGGGAGTCTGTTGTAAAATGCAGTTGTGTAATGCTGATTTCAGTGTACTTTCGGTGTACTGTATCTGCACTGTGACTCAGTTCTCCTGTGTTTGAGGTTTACTGTGTAACCGCCCAGCGGAGCCGTCCCTGTCGGGGAGGTGGTCACCTGGTCAATGAAAACATTGTTCTCTAAGTCCTTTTATGATCCAGTTGAAGCTATCTCTCCTTGCTACCAAGCCTTGTGTTTGACTGGACCCACAGATCAGTTATATATTAATTAGATAGGGAAAAGAGGAAATGAAACTACTGTAAAGATTATCATTTTTTTGATTAACTTTGAAATGTAAAATAACTTTTCAACTTTCACAATATTTAATTAAAGTTCCCTCTTGTCTGTGAACCTGTCGATGTGCTTGTCGTCTTTGTGAAGCTGTTAGTAACATTTTTCTTGGTAACATTTGTCTTGGTAATCTCACAAAACACCCACTATGCAAACTCATTACAGCCTAATAGCATGGTGAATATTCCCAGCCAGTTCCCTTAACATATTAATGACGGCTTCCAAAGTTATTCATTGAAATAAGCTTTGCAAGTAATTGATTCATCGTTTGCATTTACGGTCCTCAGCAGAAACAAAGTGTATTTTCTCATTGTACATATTTAATTTGCGCCACTCCG
This sequence comes from Thymallus thymallus, assembly GCA_023634145.1. Classification (NCBI taxonomy): domain Eukaryota; kingdom Metazoa; phylum Chordata; class Actinopteri; order Salmoniformes; family Salmonidae; genus Thymallus; species Thymallus thymallus. Next base: position 18,564 of record JAKYLM010000417.1, read on the forward strand.
ATCTGATTAGCTTGTTAAAACACTCTTTCTGCTGACCTCACACTGTTCCAGGCCCTGGCTGCTAAGCATCATGGGGGTCTTGGATAATAGGGGGAAAGGACACAGATTGTCCTGGAAATGTAATTTTGGATTGTCTATGTTGTAGAGCTAGCCGCGACATCAAGCACATTTCACTAGACCTGTGATGTTGTGCAATTTTATTCACAATGCCAATTGTGTGGTCATAAACGTTGAATGGAGAAGCTCATAAAATGGAAAGTGTTAGTGAAGTGTCAGGCGCTGCAGACGTCATGATGAGTTTGCTTCATAAACAATGCTCAGTGAAAAAGGCTTTCTCAATTAGACCGATGTACCCTGCCCGGGGTTATTGATCAGCCAGGCTGCAGGCGGAGAGTGTGTGCATGGGTCTGCGTGTGTGCGTGTGTGTGTGCGTGCATGCGTGGAGGTACACTGGGGGCCAAAAGTTTGGAATATTACTCATTCAAGGGTTTTTCTTTATTTGCAAAATGTTTTACATTGTAGAATAAAAGTGAAGACGTCAAAACTATGACATAACACATATGGAATCATGTAGTAACCAAAAAAGTGTTCATATATTTTATATTTGAGATTCTTCAAATAGCCACCCTTTGCCTTGATGACAGCTTTACACACTCTTGGCATTCTCTCAACCAGCATCACCTGGAATGCTTTTCCATCAGTCTTGAAGGAGTTCCCACATATGCTGAGCACTTGTTGGCTGCTTTTCCTTCACTGCGGTCCGACTCATCCCAAACCATCTAAATTTGGTTGAGGTTGGAACCAAAAATCTCAAATTTGGACTCCAGACAAAAGGACAACTTTTCACCGGACTAATGTCCATTGCTCGTGTTTCTTGGCCCAAGCAAGTCTCTTCTTATTATTGGTGTCCTTTAGTAGTGGTTTCTTTGCAGCAATTCGACCATGAAGGCCTAATTCACACAGTCTCCTCTGAACAGTTGATGTTGAGATGTGTCTGTGAAGCATTTATTTGGGTTATTCACAGCAGTGGGAATAACACAGAAGGTGAAGTGACAAAGCTCAAGACCTCCATTAGCTAATGGATCCCCCCCCCCCCCCTCTCTCTCTCTCTCCTCCCTGCACCAGATCATACCCCCACAGGTCTCATCCCCCTCCTCCACATCATACCCCCACAGGTCTCATCCCCCTCCTCCACATCATACCCCCACAGGTCTCATCCCCCTCCTCCACATCATACCCCCACAGGTCTCATCCCCCTCCTCCCTGCCCCACATCATACCCCCACAGGTCTCATCCCCCTCCTCCACATCATACCCCCACAGGTCTCATCCCCCTCCTCCCTGCCCCACATCATACCCCCACAGGTCTCATCCCCCTCCTCCCTGCCCCACATCATACCCCCACACCACTTAACCCCACCTCTCCCTCTCCCTCTATCAGGGGTTGGGGTCCTGCACTCCACCCAATGCAGGGGTATGATTGATAGATGACTAAGTGAAGATATAATTTAGCAATCAGGGCTGCTGGGCTATTTATCCTGGCTGACAAGGGTGCCGTTAAGCAAAGAGCATGTTTGACTTGTGGGGTGATGAGAGAGGGGAGGCCTGCATATGATACACTTAACACTACCATTCTAACTATACACACTCTGTACCAGACAAGGTGCACTGAAGGGCCCAGGATCAGTAATCTATTTGTAACACGTGGGATATGAACCCAGGTCTCCCACGGGAGCAACCAATGTCTTAGACCATTAGACAGAGAGGAGATTCCCTTCTGGGCTGAGGGCAGACACTCCAAACACGTGGCATTCAGAGGACATGACAATGAGGATATTAGGAGCAGTGACTGGAGCTGTGTCCTAGAACTTACCAGTATCCAATTAGGGGTCAAAGTTCAAAATCCCCCATGACAACAGGTGTGTTTTTGTCTTCTACAGTCACCTGACCTCTACTTATATACTGTGTATTTAGGGGAAAGTGGGGTAAGTTGAGCCAAAGGGGTAAGGCGAGGGCCCTGGTTTCTAGGAAGCCATAAACAACATTTATAATTTGACCAAATATTTAGGAAGAGTTCATCATTTCATAAAGTCTGTGAAGGAAGAAACCACATGAGAAAAGTGGTAAGCAAGTTAGGTCCAAAAAACGAATTTTCACAAAGTCAACATAATTTGGTTGTTTCATGATGGTTGTATCTGAGATTGTTCTATAGATCAGTTGGGTCTCTGTAAGCTTCAACCTGAGATCCTGAACATATCATGAAAGTGCATCCTTGTAGCTGTGTGGATAATCTAGTCAAATTGGGGTAAATTGATATTATGACCATGGGGTAAGTTGGGGTAAATTGATATTATGACCATGGGGTAAATTGGGGTAAATTGATATTATGACCATGGGGTAAGTTGGGGTAAATTGATATTATGACCATGGGGTAAGTTGAGCCAATGGCAAAATGAGCAAATGTAAGCGTTTTCCTCTCAGGCGTAATACAACGCATTATCTCTGCGATATGAAGTAAAAAGTGTTTGTGACGTGTTAAGCCTTTGTTGAAAGATGCTTAAAATGATTAAAAGACAAAAAAGTGATGGTGATTGTGTTGGATTGTGTTTGGGAAATAAAGACAGACATGGATTTAAAAAGGGAACGGTTATATTTAATTCGGTACATTAATGTGTAGGCTGATTAACTTACCTGTTCAACCCCATTCCAGGAAGTGTTGTCATTCTAAGTTGCTCAATGATCCTTCACCTTTTAGGGCAAATGTCATCCTACAGGTCACTGTTGTCCACTCCAGCAGAACAGGTCTCATCACAGGTAGGTCACCATGTCACACTAGAGCTTTTGTGTCCGGTGGAGGGGTCAGGAGTGACTAACCACGTTGTCCGGTGGAGGGGTCAGGAGTGACTAGCCACGTTGTCCGGTGGAGGGGTCAGGAGTGACTAGCCACGTTGTCCGGTGGAGGGGTCAGGAGTGACTAGCCACGTTGTCCGGTGGAGGGGTCAGGAGTGACTAACCACGTTGTCCGGTGGAGGGGTCAGGAGTGACTAACCACGTTGTCTGGTGGAGGGGTCAGGAGTGACTAACCACGTTGTCTGGTGGAGGGGTCAGGAGTGACTAGCCACGTGTGTAGTGGCGAAGGGGTCAAGAAGAATATAGATGGAGGACCAAGTTGTCATTGTAGAACATTGATGGGAAAGTTGCTGCTTATTGTACAGTATACAGTAGTCCTTACCTGCCCTCCTCTCCATAGTGGGAATCTCATTATGGAGGCAGTATGCATCAGTGATGTTGCTGTGTCCCTGGTCCATTCATTATTCACACATCAACAGACTGAGACTGGCCAGACCCGCAGAGATAAAGCCTGGGGAGAAAGGAGGGATGAGTGGAGGAGAGGAGGGAGGCAGGCCTCCTCCAACACTGCAGTCTCTTCCTGGAAAGCAAAGCTTTCAGGCAATTCTCTGAGATCAAGAGATGCTGCACACAGGAATCCCCTGCGCCTCTCTGGGCTAAATAAATAAATATATCTTCTCTGCTGCTGCTCTTTTTACGGCAGGCAATAAAGGAAATGGATTGAAAGACATCCTTAGAAGTGAAAACACAGGGTCCCGGTGGGGATTGAGAACAGAAGGGGGAGAAGAAGGGCTGAGAGAGAGAGAGAGAGAGAGAGAGAGAGAGAGAGAGAGAGAGAGAGAGAGAGAGAGAGAGAGAGAGAGAGAGCCCTTGCAGCTGGTGAAGGGGAGAGGGTCTAGATACTGGAGATCTGAGCATGATGGTGAGACGGGGAGGGAGAGAGGAGGCTGGGAGGGGGATTGAGAGAGAGAGACAGGGAGGGGAGGAAGAGAGAAGGCTGGGGAGAGGGAAGGAGAGAGAGAGAGAGAGATAGACAGAGAAGGGGAGGGAGAGAGAGAGATAGACAGGGAGGGGGAGGGAGGGAGGGAGAGAGGAGGCTAGGGAGAGGGGGACGTGAGGGGCCAAAGGGGCACAGGTGGAGAGAATATGTCACACTACTAACACCCCCAAAAGATGAAGGGTGGGTAGGTTGGGGTTGATTGAAGCTCTCGCCACAAGTACTATTTTAGTTTTTTGGACATCAGCACATGCTGCCAGGAAGTCTTCTCATTCCCAACAAGTGGCAGGAAGTTCAATGACAACCATGATCTTACCGTGGTGTGTTGGTGTCAACATTGGATCAGCATATCTTTTAAATAAATAAACGTGATTACTATCAGATAATATGAGGTCATCTCCATGACTGTGTCTGGTGGTGTATAGAGCCGGGTTACCGTGGGAGAGTGGTGGTGATTGCTCTAGCAGAGATATAGTATTTAGTGCCGAGCGTTTGAACCTAACTGACATTATTACTCCTGCTGTTAACAGAATGTCACCACTCCCTCCTTTCATCTTTAGGATGACTGTGTGTTTTCCAACATTGGCTGGCTCCCCGACAAACTGGTCATTTATCGAAGTCTGTTTGATTTCTGCTGGGTGTACACTTTACAGGCACACTGTGCTGCATATCAAAGGGGAGAGATGGTGAGAAAAGGGCAAATGAATAAATCAAGTTTCATCCAGGATTTTTGCTCACCTTGCAGAAAGATAAACCCCATCTGTCTCAGCCCTTCCTGAAGTTTAAAGGAGACACTGCATCGGGAAAACTCAGACACTCACACCAAGAGTTAAGGATACCCATCCTCTCTCTCTCTCTCTCTCTACCTCTCTCTCTCTCCCTCCCTCTCTCTCTCACACTCTCTCTCTATACGCTGAGCCAGATTGGTGTGGTCCAACTCTCCTCCCTGCTGGTTGTATTCAGGTGAGCCAACCAACCCCTCACTTCCACCCACCACAGTCTCTGGATCGCCTGCTGGGTACCTTTAGCCCACTGAGGGAGGAGAGACTGGCTGACTTCCACGCTACTAAGACCTCAGACATAGCTCAGTCTCTGTTATGGAGTATTGTGAGAGGGATTATGAGGACATACACTGTGTGGCTAGTCATGCCTCTGCCCTAAAGAGAACAACCTTACCAGACTGTCAGTTACTCATTCACACTCATAAGAATGTAGAAATCCTTTTACTTTTCACAAGATGGCCACAGTTGTGACCACATATATCCAAATGTGACAGGACTGATATAATCGTCATTTATGTCATATTTCTGAGGAACATTGCTGAGGGTGTGCTCTGTGCTGGCAATGGAGTTACTTTTGTTTGAATTATGTGTTATGACAATTTTCAGTGCTGTGGTGATGGTTCTATCTGTGCCAGGTATTAACTGATACCAGTCTGCTGGGAGACAGTACTGTGGTGATGGTTCTATCTGTGCCAGGTATTAACTGATACCAGTCTGCTGGGAGACAGTACTGTGGTGATGGTTCTATCTGTGGCAGGTTTTAACTGATACCAGTCTGCTGGGAGACAGTACTGTGGTGATGGTTCTATCTGTGCCAGGTATTAAATGATACCAGTCTGCTGGGAGACAGTACTGTGGTGATGGGTCTATCTGTGCCAGGTATTAACTGATACCAGTCTGCTGGGAGACAGTACTGTGGTGATGGTTCTATCTGTGCCAGGTATTAACTGATACCAGTCTGCTGGGAGACAGTGCTGTGGTGATGGTTCTATCTGTGCCAGGTATTAACTGATACCAGTCTGCTGGGAGACAGTACTGTGGTGATGGTTCTATCTGTGCCAGGTATTAACTGATACCAGTCTGCTGGGAGACAGTACTGTGGTGATGGGTCTATCTGTGGCAGGTATTAACTGATACCAGTCTGCTGGGAGACAGTGCTGTGGTGATGGTTATATCTGTGCCAGGTATTAACTGATACCAGTCTGCTGGGAGACAGTACTGTGGTGATGGTTCTATCTGTGCCAGGTATTAACTGATACCAGTCTGCTGGGAGACAGTACTGTGGTGATGGTTCTATCTGTGCCAGGTATTAACTGATACCAGTCCAGTGTGAGACAATACTGTGGTGATGGGTCTATCTGTGCCAGGTATTAAATGATACCAGTCTGCTGGGAGACAGTACTGTGGTGATGGTTCTATCTGTGGCAGGTATTAACTGATACCAGTCTGCTGGGAGACAGTACTGTGGTGATGGGTCTATCTGTGGCAGGTTTTAACTGATACCAGTCTGCTGGGAGACAGTACTGTGGTGATGGGTCTATCTGTGGCAGGTTTTAACTGATACCAGTCTGCTGGGAGACAGTACTGTGGTGATGGTTCTATCTGTGCCAGGTATTAACTGATACCAGTCTGCTGGGAGACAGTACTGTGGTGATGGTTCTATCTGTGCCAGGTATTAACTGATACCAGTCCAGTGTGAGACAATACTGTGGTGATGGGTCTATCTGTGCCAGGTATTAAATGATACCAGTCTGCTGGGAGACAGTACTGTGGTGATGGGTCTATCTGTGGCAGGTATTAACTGATACCAGTCTGCTGGGAGACAGTACTGTGGTGATGGGTCTATCTGTGGCAGGTTTTAACTGATACCAGTCTGCTGGGAGACAGTACTGTGGTGATGGGTCTATCTGTGGCAGGTTTTAACTGATACCAGTCTGCTGGGAGACATAAATATGAGCAGTATTCCGCCACTTGGCACAGGACTGGTTGTGTTGCGTCTGCGGTGTGTGCGCATGTATTACAGGAACTCATGTAGAGGCCATGGAGTAACCATCTGAGCACTGTTCATGACTTGAACAGGGGACTTGATGCTGAGTGAGCTTCTAACATTAGGGTTGAAAGGTCAGCACCCAGGGTGCATTGCTCCCTCTCTTACTATGACTGTGATCATTAGGTACCCCTGTGATGAGGTTGAGAATGACATCACAGACACATCTTGATTTAATGAAGGACATGGAATGTATTTACGTATGTTTTCTTTACCTGACATTATGATCAAATAAAGGTTTTCTTTCTCTCTATAATTTTGACCCATTTGATTTGATAAACTTTAATGCTGTTACAACTCTTATGTCCTACGCTGGCCCTATACTGGCCCTATACTGGCCCTATACTGACCCTACACTGACCCTACACTGGACCTACACTGGCCCTACACTGGCCCCACACTGTCCCCATACTGGCCCTACACTGACCCTATACTGACAATATAATGACACTATACTGAACTATCAATCACCTTTAGACAGCAGGGCCACCTGAGAAGCATAGGGACGGGTTTACACCACACATAATCACCTGTTTAGTAACACTTGGTTTCAGAGTAGCATAGACCTGTTTAGTAACACTGGGTTTCAGAGTAGCATAGACCTGTTTAGTAACACTGGGTTTCAGAGTAGCATAGACCTGTTTAGTAACACTGGGTTTCAGAGTAGCATAGACCTGTTTAGTAACACTGGGTTTCAGAGTAGCATAGACCTGTTTAGTAACACTGAGTTTCAGAGTAGCATAGACCTGTTTAGTAACACTGAGTTTCAGAGTAGCATAGACCTCTTTAGTGCCAGGCCAGTGCAAAGAGATAGAGGGAACATGAGTTAGAGAGAGAGAGAGAGAGAGTGGAGAGAGAAGCCACAGAGAGGGAGTGCAGCAGGGTGGAGTTAGCAAGCAGCAGGGTGGAGTTAGCAGGCAGCAGGGTGGAGTTAGCAGGCAGCAGGGTGGAGTTAGCAGGCAGGAGGGTGGAGTTAGGCTGCAGCAGAATGGAGTTAGCAGGCAGCAGGGTGGAGTTAGCAGGCAGCAGGGTGGAGTTAGCAGGGTGGAGTTAGCAGGCTGCAGGGTGGAGTTAGCAGGCTGCAGGGTGGAGTTAGCAGGCTGCAGGGTGGAGTTAGCAGGCTGCAGGGTGGAGTTAGCAGGCTGCAGGGTGGAGTTAGCAGGCAACAGGGTGGAGTTAGCAGGCAGCAGGGTGGAGTTAGCAGGCAGGAGGGTGGAGTTAGGCTGCAGCAGAATGGAGTTAGCAGGCAGCAGGGTGGAGTTAGCAGGCAGCAGGGTGGAGTTAGCAGGCTGCAGGGTGGAGTTAGCAGGCTGCAGGGTGGAGTTAGCATGCAGCAGGGTGGAGTTAGCAGGCTGCAGGGTGGAGTTAGCAGGCTGCAGGGTGGAGTTAGCAGGCAGCAGGGTGGAGTTAGTAGGAAGCAGGGTGGAGTTAGCAGGCTGCAGGGTGGAGTTAGCAGGCTGCAGGGTGGAGTTAGCAGGCAGCAGGGTGGAGTTAGCAGGAAGCAGGGTGGAGTTAGCAGTGCTTATGCTCCTCTGTGGTGTTCTCTTTTGGGATCAGGCCTGGGATCAGACGCATAGCTTTCCAGAGGAGAACGCCACGACAACAGCCTCGGCAACAGCCAGTGTGTCAAGGAGAATCATGAGAGAAGATGCTTCAGGTAGTCAATCTGAGAGGCTGCATGGTAATATGGTGGGTGGTCAGTTTCTGATTAAGCAAGGCTCTTGATGGAAAATAAACAATTGGAGTTTGATTACTGTTGTTTGTAATGCTTGTCATGGACTCTGCATTTTTCTTTGGATATAATTCAATTTAATTTAAGGGTTTTATTGGCATGGGAAAAATGTATCTTCCACTCCCAAGCGTCTCTCTCTCTCTCTCTCTCTCTCTCTCTCTCTCTCTCTCTCTCTCTCTCTCTCTCTCTCTCTCTCTGTCCCTGCGTTGCTCTCTGCTGTGCAGGGATAGTAGTGAAAGCCCACTGTGCACATGCTTCAGTGCTCAGCTCAACATTTCCATAAATGTTTGTGTGTTGCTGTTGTACCTGGGCCAAAGGAACAGTGTGTGACCATCGCTTTTCTTAACCCTGTGAGTGTGTGTGCATGCATGCATGCGTAGGTGGGTGTGTGTGTCTGTGGTGTGTGTATCTGAGCGTGTGTGTGTGTGTGTGTGTGTGTGTGTGTGTGTCAGGCTCTGGCCATAGAGAAGCCTATTTGCTTCTCTATGTAGCGATGGTCAGAGTCTGACAGTGTCGTTCTTTTCTGTTTCTGTGTGGGTTTTGGGTTGGATCCCTAATTAGAGGCAGCTGCAACGCATTGTCTCTAATTAGGGATCCCATATATGTTGAGTCTGTCCTTCACTCGGGTGTGGGTCGTTGTCGTTATATGTCGCAGTCACGGTGAGAAGTAAGTGTGCCTTTTTTTACGTCCGTAAAAATTTCGTGTGAACGTGACGTTTAGTCGATTCGTGGGTTTTGTTGTATAGTTCGTTAATTTTCAAGTTTATTATACATAGTATTAATAAATAAATGTCGAACTACTATCCCTGCGCTGCATCTTGGTCTCCCAACACACACAAACGTGACAGTGTGTGTGTGTGTGTGTGTGTGTGTGTGTGTGTGTGTGTGTGTGTGTGTGTGTGTGTGTGTGTGTATGTGATGTGTCACATATAACTCTTCCTAATGGACAGTCCTGCTCCGGCACCCAGCTCCCTCCAATCCGGCCGCACCATTCATTAGGGCTAATTTTTCGTGTTTACAGCCCTGCTTCCACATATGACACACTTAAGGGGATTGATTGGGCCCAAATCGAACACCTTCGGCTGTATGCCTGAAAGCCCTACTTACGCTCAAGGACCAGGTAAGTTATGCATGAGTGGAAACTTCAGCCGTGTCTAATCGATGGTGTGTGAGTGTGTTTCTAAGTGAATGTGTGAGCGTCCAATTTATCTGTGTGTCTGAGGAAAGAAAAATGACTGTTTGGTTAAAAGAGACTATCTGAAAACTGGCAAGTCGAGAGAGCAAACATTCCTGTCTTACGGACTGAATAGGAAGGTCTGGAAAATGTATCCAATAGCATTTTTGAATGTAGCAGTATTGAATAGTGTATTTATATGACCTTGATTGAAAAGGCCCTATCATTCCCAACATTTCCAACACTGCCTAGGCCCTGGTGCCTGTGTGTGGTGGGTTTGAGGTTAGAAGTGTCTGTGGGTTTATGAGATATTCAATGTCTGGGGGCCTGTGCTGTATCAAACCTACTCCCTCCTGTCCCAGCCCAGCTGGGCCTAGTGGAACTAGAGTAGCGGAGTCAGGTCCCTCACAGAGAGATCCATATTTAGTTTCTAGTGTGTTTTTGTTTTACCTGACTTTTTAATTAAATGTTTATAGTAATACTGATATTGATTACTGCATTGTTGGGAAAGATCAAGCAAGAAAGGCATTTCACTGTGCTTGTGCAATAAAACAATTTGAAACAGGCTGGGGGAGTCAGGTCCCCTCCCCAACATGCTCTCACAGCCTCACTGCAGAATTAGACGCTTATCCCCGTTTCTCCAAACGTCAAATTTCGAAACCCAAGCCTATTTAATGGTAATTTCGCTCTCAACCATCTTCACCTGGAATTCTTTTCCAACAGTCTTGAAGGAGTTCCCACATATGCTGAGCACTTATTG
>JAKYLM010000418.1:0-28809 GCA_023634145.1 Thymallus thymallus
CAAGGAATGGACGGGGGGAGGGAGCAGTAGACAGTCTAGACAGGACAATGGAAAAGGGACATCTCTCTCACACTACAGGTGCATCCCAGACAGACAAAGGGAGCCCTTGCTCCAGCCCTGGTGCAGTCCCGGAAGGACCCAGATGGCTCTTCGTAGAACAGGACCTTCTGCCATCTAAATCCTAACCCACCTGCAACAGAGACATGTTGCTCTCTGCTCAGCAAACTGGACACCTGAGGCCTGACCCAGGCTGGCCATGATAATTGGGTTCCTCCGGGAAGAATCCAGGCACTGTTGGCTTCTGGGAAACATATCTCTCTCCAAAGGAGCAAGTTGGGATGCACCAGGGAATCCAGCCCCACTTCACAGCATGAAGCTCTGGGATCCCTCAGCAGCTCTTCCAAAGGGGCCCAGTTACCTCCACACTCCCAGTGGGCTCTGCAGCTGTCCCTATGTGGGAGGGGCCGGGGGATCTAGGTCTCTCACACAGTAAAAGACTCTAATGAGTGAGCTTTAACCCTCTCAGCAAGCTGTGGCCCTCTCCCCACAGCTCACTCCCAGTATCCAGCAGGGCTCACCCTGAGCAGCAGAGACCACAGTCCCTGTAGCCACCAACATCCTCATGTTGGGCAGCAATGTGATTGGGAGAGGAGGGAGACAGACAGCTAAGGCAGGAGATGGAAGTCAAGAGGGCCAGACTGGGTAGTGCATGCCTGTGAGCCCAACTATGGGGGCTACTGAGCCAGGAGGATCACCAATTCAAGGGCAGGCTGGGCTGTATATTCAGACCCAGTATCAAAAACAAAAACTAGTTGGCTGGATGGTTAAAGGCATTTGCTGATAACCTGACTTTCATCCCCAGGACCCACATGGTGCTGGAGAGGACTGACTTCCACAAGTTGTCCTGTGTCCTGGACATGAACTCAGTAGTAGAAACCAGATCCACAACCACTTGGGGATCCACCCACACTCCCCCTTCCACCTAGTGCCTCTCTGGCTCCTGCTGTCAAAAATAGGTTTGTGATTCAGCCTATTCATGGGTCACCTGACACCACTCATCCCCTAACTCGATCCTTCAAAGAGATGCACAGTCTACACCTACAGAAGAGTAAACCCAAGCTAGAAAACCCCAGCGAGCAGGCAGAGGGCGAGGTCAGTATGGAGCCCAACCTACCCCTAGAGCTGGGGGCGTGGTCAGAGGTGGAGCCTCGCCTGAAATCCCCAGAGTGGGGGCTGGGGGTGTGGTCAGGGTTAGTGCCACCGACGAGATTTACCCAGTCAAGGGCTGGGGGCGGAGCTCCGGGGTGAGCATTGCCTGCCACCTTGGGTTCACAAACCACAAAAACCAAGTAGCTCCACAAAGTTCCCAGGAACTCACGCCCCCAGGTCTTTCAGAAACCAAAGGCAAAAAGAACATTTTTCCAACCAGTTTGTGCCCTTGTGACCTGGGCATAGCCTTCCTTCCACGCTAGCAACTGAACTCAGCCAAGTATGGAGGAGATGCACCTGCCGTTGTCCTGGCTCTTCTGATCACAGGAGTCTACATCGAGGTCTGAGGCCAGCCTGCAGGACATAGTAACACCGTCTCAGAAAAACCTTTATCCACAGGTAGCCAGGCCTGGTGGACCACACTGGCATCCCATTGAAGAACACTGATGCAGGAGGATGACAAGCTGCAGGCTAATTAGTGCTACATAGCTAAATCCTGTTCAGAAGTGGGCAGTGGTGAGTCTGTCCCAACCATGAGTGAAGGCACTTGGTACCCAGCCTGAGGCCTGAGTTCTGCGCTGGGACGCTCACAAGTTGACCGACGTTCACAAGTTGACCTCTGACCTCTGGGAGTGCATAACCCACACACAAAATAAATGCATGACATAATTTTTAAATTTTGATGCTTGGCCGGGCATGGTGGCATACGCCTTTAATCCCAGCACTCGGGAAGCAGAGGCAGGCAGATTTCTGAGTTTGAGGCCAGCCTGGTCTACACAGTGAGTTCCAGGACAGCCAGGGCTACACAGAGAAACCCTGTCTCGAAACAAACAAAAATTTGATGCTGGGGGCTGGAGAGATGGCTCAGTGGTTAAGAGCACTGACTGTTCTTCCAGAGGTCCTGAGTTCAATTCCCAGCAACCACATGGTGGCTCACAACCATCTGTAATGAGATCTGATGCCCTCTTCTGGTGTGTCTGAAGACAGCTACAGTGTACTCATAAATAAATCTTAAAAAAAAAAAAAACTGATGCCGGGTCAGGCAGTGGTGACACACACCTTTAGTCCTGATACTCGGGAGGCAGAGGCAGGCAGATCTCTTGAGTTCAAGGCCACCTGGTCTACAGAGTGAGTTCCAGACAGCCAGGACTACACAAAGAAACCCTGTCTGGAAAAAAAAACAAATGTGTGTTTATATGTGGCCCAGCTTCGAATTCTGAAGAGCCAGAGTCAGGCCCCCATGCTTCACAGTAAACCCCTGTCCCTCCTGAGCCGTGCTCGGGTCCTAAAGACCATTGCTCACCCCCCCCCTGTTTTATGTTCATGTTGCCTGCATGTCTGTTTGTGCACATGTGTGCCATTTCTGAGCAGGTCAGATTGGTGTGTCGGGTCCCCTGGAGCTAGAGTTACAGACAGTTGTAAGCTGCCCTGTGAGTGCTGGGAACTGAACTCCAGGTCCTCTCTGAGAGCAGCTGGTGCTGTAATTACTGAGGAACCCCTCTGGGGTCAAGAGCCCCCCCCCCTTCCTTCCCTCTCTTTTGTGTTTTGAAACAGAGCCTATACAGTCCTGGCTGGTCTGGAATATGGGGCCATTTTCCTATGTTCCATTTGGGAGTGGGTGTCAGTCCTATGGAGCACAAAGGATTCTTCATACCACCAGGCACACCCGGCTGTAGTCCTCCCTGCCTAGGACTCTCTGTGTCTCCCAGGTACCCTTCAGGAGAAATGTTTGTACCTTTTTCAATGCCATCACCCTGTAACTGTCTAAACATTTATTGTTGACCACAGACAGCCTTGGGGATCCCACATACCTGCTCAAAGCCACAGGGCTTGTGTTAACCTGATTCACAGTTTATTAGGGCTCAGAGAGGGTTGTCACTGACCTGAGGATGCACAGCATTGAGCCTGCCAACCTGGGGTAGGCTGAAGACACATGGAACCCGTCGCTTCACACCTTGATATCTGACCACTACCTTCTAGGTACATAGCGGGGGCCACTGGTCAGGAGCTGGGGTGGTACAGATGGCCTCGGCTGCTTGGAAGGTGCCACACAACTATGGCAGTCACGATCTAAAAGGGAAGAGACATAGGGCATTTCATTTCAAAATCCATTCCTGTGTATCTGGGTCCCTACTGAAGTTTGGCATGGGGACCCCCCCATGCTGTCCCCAGACCATACTGAGCATGCCTGTCCCCCAGGCAGTCACTGCCCACCCCCCAGCAAGACCCACACTTCCCCATCAGCAGGAGCCACCCTTTTCACCCAGGTGGTCCATCTCCGTGGCAACATCACCTCCGCAGGTAGTTGTAGCCTTGGCAACCAGGTGCTAACTGCTCTACTGCCTGCAAGGCTGTGACCCTCCTGCAGCTCTCCCACGCAGCCTCCCCACTGGAGTGGCTCAGAAGAGCTGCGGGGGTAGGGGTGGGGATGGGGGAACCTGCCAGGAACGCCGAGCTCAGAGAGGGCAAGAGACATTCCATGGTCACACAGCAGCTCGGGTCTGGGGACTTAACATCCACCACCCTCATCCAGGCCTTACACACAAGTTTATAGTCTATTATGTGCCGCTGAATGCATGGCCCAAGCACGTCTCTGTCCTCAGCTGACTCCCACGGGTGACACACTGGCTGAGGGGAGAGGGCAGGGGATTCCTCGGTCTTCGGAAGCTCACACTCTGTTCAGACCACCCCTGTCCAGTTTGCCATCACTTATGTCGCTAGTTCAAGTGGGAGTCTATTGGACGCCAAGCGCGTGCAGGGAGGCCGTGCTCAGAAGAAAGGGGGAAGGGCAGACATAAATAGGATGAATGAGTAAATTATAGGATATCTTAGGAAATTGCAGGAGGCTGGGAACGGGGGACAGAAGGCGGCCGGGTGGAGATGTGAGTCAGGAGGAAGCAGGGGCGGGTGGGGCAGACGCTGGGGAAGGCTCTGTAGCCAGAACAGCATGTGCAAAGGTCCTGCAGTGGGAGCCAGACCCCCTCAGCTGTGGCCTTTCTAGCTGCTGCTCTCATCTGCAGAGTAATTAGAGGAAGGTGTATGGAGCCCCCTCGCACCCTGATGCCCCACCCCCCAGTCATTAAAGCTGTAGTCTGCATTGCTAAGCATGGGAGCTCCTTGGTCCTTGGGGGTGGGCTCAGGCTAGATGGGCAGGACCTAGAATGGGCCCTAGGCAGGCGGCCAACATCCCTGAGCCTCCCTGCATCCATCTCTGGCTTTGGTCATAGCTGTCTCCCCATGCATGGAAATCCCGGTAAACCATGTCACCTGTGGGCACTCAACAACTGCCTGTCCAGGAGTCCCAACCTCAGTGACCCAGAGAAGGGATGCAATCTGCCTGGGGTCACACAGCACAGCAGTACACACACAGGGCCAGCCTGGTTGTGGAGTTGGGGTCTACCTCCAAAGATATTGGGGGGGGCATCGGCTTCCTGCCTCTTGGCTTGGGGATGGACGTGTTCTGGGCCTCAGGCCAATGCGACAATCTGGGAAAAGAGCCTGCTTGAGTCACAGGTGGCAGAGCTGCCTGCCACTAAACCTTTCTGGAGGACAGAGAGGGCACACGAGGGGGGTGTGCTCCCTGCAGCTAGGCCTGCAGGTCACCCCTTTCCAGGGACGAAGGCAGCTGAGCCTCCAGCACACTCAGGCTGCTGGAGCAAGAAGGACAGAGCCAGATGCAGCAGCTCCACGGAATGGCTGCTCACTGAACCTCTGTGCTTGGGGACTGTTACATCCTCCCTTTCAAAGCTCCCACCCTGGACCCCAAGGCCTGAACCCCCAACTCAGGAAGTGCTAGTCTGGTTGATCCACAGGCCAACTCCTGTTTCCTTTCTGCTCAGGCTGCCTGCCACCAGGGAGCACTGGGTTCCCAGCCTCAGAAGGGGGAACTCACTCTGTAAAACAGGCTGGCCTCAAACTCCAGAGGTTCCACCTGCCTCTGCCTCCCTAGTGCTGGGATTTGGGCTAAGATTTATCTTAGTTTTAGCTCTGTGCATTGCATACAGAAGTTCACAAGCCAGAAAGAAGGTGGCCTCAGGACCCCTGGAACTGGAGTCACAGATGGTTGAGAGTTGCTATGTGGGTGCTGGGACCTGAACCCTCAGTCCTCAGCAAGAGCAGCCAGTGATTTGGCTGCTGAGCCTTCGCTCTAGCTCCTCCTCTTATGTCTGGGTTCTCTCCATGTCCCCTATGTAATGTATGCATCCGTCTATCTAATAACCACACTAGGTTGTATGTGCCAAAGTGCACAGCGCAGCCCCAGGCACATGGGAGAGGACCG
Source organism: Thymallus thymallus (assembly GCA_023634145.1). Taxonomy (NCBI): domain Eukaryota; kingdom Metazoa; phylum Chordata; class Actinopteri; order Salmoniformes; family Salmonidae; genus Thymallus; species Thymallus thymallus. The sequence continues at coordinate 5,489 of JAKYLM010000418.1, forward strand.
GATGGCAGCAGCCACAGCCGCGGGTGGCAACTGGAGTAAGGCCGGCAGTGGAGCAGTGAGGAGCCAAGGTGGGCTCTGGGACTCACTGAGGAGCAAGGCCACTAGGACTTGGCAGAGCCGGCAGGTGTGCGGTAGAGTGCAGATGGTGGAGGCCTGTCCTGGGAGGGAGGGGACGGCGGAGAGTTGGCAATTTCCAGAACGTTCCAACGGGACAAACTGTCGTATCTGGGGGGGCCCCCAAGTATTTCTCGGTACTCAGTGTCTGCGGAGGCACTGAGGACAGGGATGTGCTAGGCACGCGGGGTACCCGGGTGCTGCGTCCCCATCTGCCCCAGACCTGCTCCAACACGTGTTGTCGCGCGCGTCCCTTGCAGCTCGCGCGCACCCTGGCCATGCGCACGGGGATGCGCGGCGGGGACGCGCACGGCGGAGCCCGGGAGGTGGCGGTGGCGGCGGCGGTGGCAGTGGCGGCCGTGGCGGCGGCTGGTGGCGGCTCCGAGCAGCCCCTCGCGCCGTCCGAGGAGGAGCCGCCCAGGTGAGTGACAGCGCTGCAGTCCGGGGGCCCCTCCAGGCCCCCCACGCGCGCTCCTTTCCAGCCCTTCTGCACCCCCCGGGGAAACTTCAGAGTCTACCCCGCCTCCAGAGATGCAGAGCCTAGGGGATCGAGGGGCGCATGTAGAGGAGCACCTGGGGGACGTGGAATGGTGATGCGCACTGCGGCAGGGGGACACCCGGTATGGAGCCGCGGCTGGGCGCCCTGAGATCCCCCGCCAGCCAGTGCAGGGCGATGCGCACGAGGTGAATTGGGGGGAGGGTTGTCTACACGCGGGACTCACACATTTTGGGGGTCTTGATCCCGTGGGGAAGGACTGGGGTGTTGGGCAGAGCCCCCCACTGGGCCATTGGGCAGGCCTGTGTCCCAGTAGCGGCCACAGCGGTGGGGGCGGCTGTCTATCCCATTCCACAGGCCAGGCCCGGTGTCCCCTGGGCACCGGGCCTGACCAGAGAGGGCACTGGGCCCTATTCAACAAGTTAAGAGGCTCAGAGCTTGGATTCCAGTTGGACACGGTGCAGTGTTCCTACCCTACCTTATGATCAAGGACTCCTAACGCCAGAGTCCCCAAGACACAGGTGTCCCTCCTCCCAGTGGGGAGTTCTCAGAACTTGGGGGTCTGATGCATTTGGGGAGCTGTATCGGTGCCAGAAGGCTTCTTGATCTGTGTAGATGGGAACCCAGAGCCCAGGCAGGGCCTGAGACCCTGTGGCTCCGGATGGCTTGGTGGGTGGGTGGGGCATCTGATGCCTGCCTTTGGTGACAGGGAGAGGCTATTAGGGATTGGAACTTGGAGACTTTTAGCAAGAACAGAAGTATCAGGCTGAGGGTAACCCAGGAGGGCTCCCTGGAGGAGGCACTGGGCTGCAAAGGTTGTAAGAAGGGTGTTAAGAGGTGAATGACATGAGAGTAGAGAGGCTCAGGTTGGAAGCAACATCCCTCAGGGACTTGAGGATTCAAAAAGCTCAGCCCTGGTCCCTTCACCTCTGAGCTGCAGGGGAGGCTTAGAAAGGTGTCAGTTCCCCCTAGGGTGTTCTTTCGACACAGACACCCAGATGATGCGGAGCAGGAGGAAGAAGACACCCAAGACGGGGTGGGAGACTCAGTGGGGGTCTCCTCAGCTTCCTAATTGCTTCTTCTGTTCCTGGTTCCTCCCTACAATTAATACCCATCCCGGCAACCTCCTCCTCCCAGGACCAGGGTATCAAGTCCAGATCCACCCAGGTCCCCACCAGGGAAGCTAGTTGAAGAGTCCCTTTGTCAGCTCCCACCCGAGTGGCACGCATGCGCGTCCGGCCTCAGTGTTTCCATCTGTAGAGTGGGGGTGGCCGCTGCCATCCACCCCCAGTTGCAGCCAGGCACGTGATCGTGCCTGAAGGGTGGGAGCATACAAGGTCCCAAAGCCAAGGTTTTTATGCCTCTTCCCCGGGCACGCCTGACTCACTCCCAGCTCACCAGGTAGGAAGCCTTTTAGAACTCTTTCTGAGCTACTGCGTTCGTTCGATGTGGGCAGCCCGGGTGAGCCGCCCACTGCCTCCCATGTCAATCTTGAGCTTGAGAACAATGAGGAGTTAGGATTAGTAAAAACAGAGCTGGTGTGAGACTCGATTTCTAATGCTCACAGGTGAGTGAGCTGGGGTGCCCTCCACACCGACACCCAGATGATGTGGGGTGGAAGAAGAAGGCACCCAGGACCCCAGGACGGGGTAGGAGGCTCAGTGGGGGTCCCCTCAGCTTCCTGGGTGCTCTTCTGTCCCTGATTCCTTCCTACAATTGACACCCCAACCTGGCAACGACCTCCCCCCAGGAGGTCAAGCCCCGACCCCCCCAATCTCCTTCCCCTCCCATGAAGGCCACCATTTCTGTTCTCGGGGCTAGCAGATGAGCAGGCCCAACATATATTGGGGATTAAGTGTTTGCCAGTCTAGAACCTTCCTCTCCTTCACTGCTGTGGTGGGCGGTAGGGAACCCACCACTCCCCTCAGGCACAGGCTATTAAGGAAATTGGGTCAGGAGCCCCCCACCCCCAAAACAGTGGCCAGGGACCCATGGCAGATGGAGGCTAATTAGGCCTTAATGAATTGTCATGGATTAAAGGCCCAGGAGGGCTGAGATCTAGGACAGAGAATGTACCAGCCCTGGAGGTGGGGGCTGGGAAAGTGTTCCCAAAAGTGTACCTCAGAGAGGGGGTGCTGTGTGGGGGTGTGCCAAGCCTGTCCTTACCCCAATTTATCCCTACACTCTTATTGTGGAGAGGGGACCCAGGGGCGAAGGACAGGAGGCCATTGAAGCCTGTCACCCCCAGCACACAGGCTCATCTTTCCAGGATGGGGCCTCAGTGTCTCACAGCCTAGAAGGACCCAGGATTCCACAGCAGTACTCTGCCTCCCCTTAGGCTAAATGCTTCTTTGTCTGTAGTCAGAGAGTTCAGAGGCTGGGAGGAGAGACCTCTGTTTTCCAGACTGTCACATGGGTATAGGCCTTGGGGGCCTCTAGCTGACCCCTACAGTGTGGCTTTGGCAGGTGTTAGACCTCAGAGCGAGGAGCAAAACCATCCTTCCATCAACAAGAAACAACGCCTGGCTGCCAGGCCACATACCCCTCCCTCCTTCAAACCCTGGTGGCTCTGGGCGCAAGTTTCCCAGCTGCTGGAAGAAACCACTACCTGCCACATGCACACACTCCCTCCTAAGACCCAGGCTGGCCCAAGGGACAGGGGACATCCCCAGCAGTGTCATGGTGTGGAGGTCCCACAGGCCTTGGCTCACAGCCCCTCCTCCCTCCATGGATCCAGGACCACAAGATCTAGGAGTCTTTCTGCCTCACCTTCCTGCCTGTTTCCTTCCCACAACTCCAAGGTGACGCTGGGCCCCTGAGAATCCAGGACAGTCCTCAGCTTGGGCCCATTGGCAGTGTCCTGTCTACCCAGGAGGTAACCAATCCCCACCACCATGGTCTCATTTCCATTAAGACTGAGGTCAGCAGCAGGCATACTGCAGGTGTCTACTTAATGCTTGTTGAATGAATGAATGAATGAATGAATGAATGAGAGTGAGTGAGTTGGAGACCTGCTCCTAAGCAAGGCAGCACCTGGTGGAAGCGTCTAGAAGCAGGCCAGTCAGAGGACAACACCCCAGCGCTGGGGTCCCCGTTTGGCCTTCTGCAAATTGGGAAGCTGAGGCTGGTGAGAGATGAACAGCTTTCTGCCCACAGAGACTTGGATGAGCAGACCCTGACCCTGGGCGTCTGGACTATGTGTGTGTGCAAATGTGAACACAGCCCTGGAGGGCAGAGGCTAACTGATGGGAGTCGGATCTCCTCTAATACCGTGTGGATGCAGGGATGGAACTCAGGCAGGCAGGCGTGGCGGAGAGCGATTCACAAAGCATATGTAATCAGCTGCTCTCCCTGCTCTGTATCTCTTCCTGGCTCCCTATTGTCCCAGGCTGAATGAATACCTTTGCTCCATCCATGCATGGGACAGGGTGTCCCGATCCCTCGGTGCCACCCTTCACCATCCTGTAGCCCTGAACTCGCTCTCTTCTGAAAGGTTTTCCAATCCTTCAGTTCATTTATTTGTTCATCTTTTTTATGTCTGCTCACCCTCAGGGAACTACAGGGACACAGTAGGCCACCTGGTGTGGGAATACCATGATAGGAAGTGTTCAGAATGGGAGAATCAGATGTGGATTTGTGGGTAACTGGGGCTGGAGAGTGGGCGGGGTGAGGGAGGTGTCATCTGAGAATGTACTTAGAGACCCTGCAGGTCTGTGTGAAATCACGGACCTCATCCCAGGGTGAGCTATGGGTTGGGAGGACAGTGACTGGGCAGGCTGGACCCTGCAATCAGGCCCTGCCAAGGCCGTTGTGGTGGCTTCTCATGCATATTAATGAGTCGTGTCCTTGAAGCCTTAGGCTTGGCTCTTCCTTCCACAGAGTCCATACTGGGCTTGCCAGACCCCTGAAGCCCACGGAGAGCCACCTTAGTGGTGGAAGCATGAGCCAGCCCAGGCAGTCCAGCACCAAGGGTTCCACCGTGGTGGAGTGAGAGAGAAGCCAGAAGATTCTAGATTCTGCTACGTGAGGCAGCTATCCTATGGTCAGGTGCAGAGCCTCAGAGGGGCCTTTGGAACAAGTTTCCCTTTTAGCCGAGCAATGATGGTGCATGCACGCCTTTAATCCCAGAACTTGGGAGGCAGAGGTAGATGGATTTCTGAGTTTGAGGCTAGACCCCCTGACCACGCCCCCAGACCGTCAAGGGCATTCCAAGGGGGCTCCACTCATGAGCCACAGTCCAGCTTTCTCTTCCTGTTTTTCTTTCTTCTTCTTTTTTTTTAATTTTAACTTTTAAAACTCAACTGGGGTATGGGTTTTTGTTTTGGGTGTTTGGGTGTTTGTTTGTTTGTTTGAGACAAGGTTTCTCTGTGTAGCCCTGGCTGTCCTAGAACTCACTTTGTTAGCCAGGCTCACAGAGATCTGCCTGCCTCTGCCTCCCAAGTGCTAGAATTAAAGATGTGAGCCATCATGACTGGCTAATTATCCCCCAGATTTATATATTTATTTTATATGTACAGTATGTTGCCTGCATGTCTGACTGTGCACCACATGTGTGTAGTGTCCCAGAAAACCAGAAGAAAGTGTCAGATCCCCTGGAAATAGTTTCAGGGTTTGTGAGCTGCCACGTGGGTACTAGGAAACAAACCCACCAGAGCTGGCAGAGCTCTGACCACAGAGCTGCCTCTTCAGACTCCTTCCCGTTTTGTTGTTGTTGTTGTTGTTTTGGTTTGGGTTTTTTTTTGTTGTTGTTTTGTTTTGTTTTGTTTTCGAGACAGGGTTTCTCTGTGTAGCCCTGGCTGTCCTGTAACTCACTCTCAGGCTGGTCTCGAACTCAGAAATCCGCCTGCCTTTGCCTCCCGAGTGCTGGGATTAAAGGCTTGCGCCACCACACCCGGCTGTCCTTCCCGTTTTTTATTTTGAGAGAGGGTCTCACTAAGTTTCAGGTTGTCCTGAAATCCACGATCCTCCTGCCTGAGCTGCTAGGGCAATGGGGTAACAGGTGTGTGCTGCCACTCCCAGCAATGTGGAAAGTCTCTTTTTGATGGAGCTAGCTACCAGCACCTGGTGGAGTGTCAGTGGGAGTAGAGAAAAGCAACCCCTTTTCTTGGCTCTCTGTCCCTGGAGGTGGATTTAGAGGAGCCCAGGGTGACTCACATGACACAAGGCCAACAAATGACTAGCCAGTTCTACTGCCTTTCCTTTGTCAGCCATTGGGAGGCTGAGGCAGAAGGATTGCTGACAGTTTGAGACCTGCCTGATCTCTGGTGTGGCAGAGTCTACAGCAAGAACAAAAAAGCCACACAGTAGTCCAGTCCTCAGTGGGGGACACATTCAACCAGGGGTCAGGACCCAGAGAGATGGCTTTGTGAGTCACCCTCCCCCAAGGCCACTGAGCAAGAGAGGGGACAGAGAAACCAGCCTACCCAGCCACCCCAATTCCTAGTGCCCTGGACATCCTCTCCCTGTCTGCATTCTTTAACTGGAGGAGCCAGTGATCGCCTCCAACCCTACAGCAATGCTCAGGTTCCTAGTACTCCTGCCGGGGCATCCACTGTCCCTCTCACTGAGAAAACCAAGGTGGGGGGATGCCTCCAGGCTCCCACCCTGACATGCCACAGTCAGCAAACACCCGAAAGGGGCAGGTAAGGTCCTGCAGGCACACAGCAAGAAGTGTCAGGGTCCAAGCTGAAAGCTGGCAGTGGCTTTAGACAGCTGCCCACTCTTCCCCCTCCCACCCCACCCCTGCAGCTTTTCTGTCACCCTGCAGAGGAGATGACAGGGCTGGGCCTGCCAGGAGAGGTTAGAGTTGAAAAACTAGGTCACCCTTTGAGTGGCCCCTGCTGAGCTGGCTCAAGAGATCTGCTGTCCCTGCCCAGTGGAGTAATTATAGAGAGAGCACTTGCTGGTAGCGCCCTGGAGGGATCTGGTGGCGGAGGTTTGACAAGCTGGGGCCAGAGAGGGTGCAGGGGCCTTCAGCATCAGCTGGGGAGGCAGTGGTTCAGTGGTAGCAACCTAGAGACACTTGACTTATCTGTACTAGGCACTTTCTGCCAGACCTGGAAGGTCTTTCTAAACCTAGCGACTCCGGAGGCAGAAACAAAGATCGGGTGTTTAAGACCACCCACATAGATGGTTCCAGGCAAATCTGGCTACCTGAAGTCCCACTTCAAAACACCACATGTGCAGCAAAGTCCACGAGGTGCTGTGGTTCAAGGACTAAGCACTGTGCAGCTGGTAGGACGCTGTGATGGCGATGGATCAGTCATGAGGTGCTGTTGCACAAGCCAGAAGACCCGAGTTCAAATCCCCACAGAGAAGCTGGCACGAGGGCACAGTATTTCAATACTGAAGAAGTAGGAGGACCCCTGGGCTCGTGGCTGAACAGCCTAGCCCAAACATCGGACTTCGGGTCCCACGGACAGACCTTGTCTCAGACAAGGTTGAGGATGACTGCAGAGGACTTCACCTCTGGGCTCCACACAGGTGAACACAGCACAGAAAGACAGAGAAAGTGAAGACAGGATTCAAGGGAGGGACTCCACCCCTGACCACGCCTCCTGCCCTTACTAGGGATTCTATGCAGGAGCTCCATGCTCAGCCACACCCCTAGTTTCCTCACTGGGGGGATCCTTGGCGGGGCTCCACCCCTGACCACGCCCCCAGCCCCCTCACAGGGGGATTCCGGGCAGGGGCTCTCCTTCACACCTGTGACTTCCAGGCCCTCCTCAAAAGCCTGGCATACTCAATCGCCAGGGCTGCCAGTCTGCTCGGTGCCGGTAGTCTTGCCTGGGGGGCTTCAGCTGTTAACATGCCATAAATAGCTGCCTGGCAGATGGGAAGCTGTGTTGCAAAAGAGGCCAGGCAGTTCAGTCCAGCTGTCCCTCTGCCACCTCAACCCCTGGGTCTGGGCTACAGTCAGGCTGCCTGAAACACTGGTCCAGCCTAGTCAGGCCGGCACTACAAGATGTCTTAGCATCTATTGGCATGTTTAGCCCCCTGCCCACTCCCAGTCACCACCAGTGTTTCCATTAGCCTTCATTCCTGTCTTAGAGCATCTGGCTATTCCTCAGTCCTAGCTAGAGTATTTATCTCACAGCCACTGAGGGTCATCACGACTCACCAGTTGTGTCTCTGCAGAAGGGGAGTTGTCCTCTGTCACAGTACCAGACTCTGGACAACCAAATTCAACAGTGTTTACTAGGCCTGGCTCCTCCGAGGTGTCGGGCAGGAATCTTCCTGTTTCTCAGATTGCAGGAGTGTTTAAGCAGTTTGCTTTATCACCCAGTTTTGCCTCCATCTTCAAGGGTAGCCTCAGCTACTTACCAACTGGTTTGAGGCCAGCCTGAGCTACAAGGGAACTCGTTTTAAACTTCGTCCACCTGTTCTGGGTGTTTCATGGAGTCCCACTATGTGGCCTTCCAGTCCACATGGTCTCAGTGACCACTACATGGTCTCTCACTGAGCACAATGTCCTCAAGGGTCCTGCAGATGTGTATCAGAGCCTCATTCCCTTTCATGGCTGAGTAGTAATACTCCAACGTGGATGACCCCCACTTGTTCTGCTGTCTATCCATGGGCCCTTGTTTTCTATCATGTGTACTGTCACTTCTGGACATCTGTGTCGAGATTTGCTGGGTGTGTTGTCATGGGTCAACGTCCTTGTGTCTAGCTGGGCACCGTGGATACTGATAAAGTCTATCCCCCTTCCCATTCCAGCTGTCCTGGACTATGCTGGCGTGGCCCTAGGCCCCACACCTTGCACCATGACCTGCTGGCTGCACATGCTGGGCCTGCACTTGCTGCTGCTGCCCACAGCGCCCCTGGCCGCAGGCTGCCCCGCACGCTGCGAGTGCTCCGCATCCACCCGCACTGTGGCCTGTGGGCGCCGCCGGCTGACAGCCATCCCCGAGGGCATCCCGGCCGAAACTCGCATGCTGGAGCTGAGCCGCAACCGCATCCGCTGTCTGAACCCTGGGGACCTGGCCTCGTTGCCCACCCTGGAGGAGCTGGACCTCAACCATAATGTGATTGCCCACGTGGAACCTGGGGCCTTCGCCAACCTGCCCCGCCTGCGCGTCCTGCGTCTCCGTGGCAACCAGCTGAAGCTCATCCCGCCAGGCGTGTTCACGCATCTGGACAGCCTCACGCTGCTGGACCTGAGCGAGAACAAGCTGGTCATCCTGCTGGATTTCAGCTTCCAGGACCTGCGCAGCCTGCAGCGGCTGGAGGTGGGCGACAATGACCTGGTGTTCATCTCCCGCAGGGCCTTTGCGGGGCTGTTGGGGCTGGCTGAGCTCACGCTGGAGCGCTGCAATCTCACATCACTGTCCCCGGAGTCGCTGGGTCACCTGCGGGGCTTGGGCGCTCTGCGCCTGCGCCACCTGGCCATCGCCGCCCTGGAGGACCAGAATTTCCAGAAGCTTCCAGGACTCTCGCATCTGGAGATCGACAACTGGCCGCTGCTGGAGGAGGTGGCCCCGGGCAGCCTGCGTGGGCTGAACCTCACGTCGTTGTCCATCACACACACCAACATCACGGCTGTACCGGCCGCTGCGCTGCGACAGCAGGCCCACCTCACGTGCCTCAACCTGTCGCACAACCCCATCAGCATGGTGCCACGCGGCTCCTTCAGAGACCTGGTGCGCCTGCGTGAGCTGCACCTAGCAGGAGCCCTGCTGGCTGTCATCGAGCCGCAGGCCTTCGTGGGGCTGCGACAGATCCGCCTGCTCAACCTTTCGGACAACCTGCTGTCCACACTGGAGGAGAACACATTCCACTCGGTGAACACGCTCGAGACGCTGCGCGTGGACGGCAACCCGCTGGCCTGCGACTGTCGCCTGCTGTGGATCGTGCAGAGGCGGAAGACCCTGAACTTCGACGGCAGGCTCCCCGCCTGCGCCACCCCCGCCGAGGTGCGCGGCGACGCCCTGCACAATCTCCCCGACTCTGTGCTCTTCGAGTACTTCGTGTGCCGCAAGCCCAAGATCCGGGAGAGGCGGCTGCAGCATGTGACCGCCACCGAGGGCGACGACGTGCGCTTTCTGTGCCGCGCTGAGGGTGAGCCCGCGCCCACGGTAGCCTGGGTGACGCCCCAGCACCACTCGGTTACGGCTGCCAGCCGGGGCCGGGCACGCGTGCTGCCTGGGGGCACCCTGACCATCGCGGACACGCGGCCCCAGGACAGTGGCACCTACACATGTGTGGCCAGCAACGCCGGGGGTAACGACACTTATTTCGCCACCTTGACCGTCCAGCCGGCCGCCAACCGGACCCAGGGCGATGGGCACAACGAGACGCAGGTGGGCGTCCGGTTCCCGCTGGACCTCACCACCATTCTTGTGTCCACCGCCATGGGGTGCATCACCTTCCTGGGCGTGGTCCTCTTCTGTTTTCTGCTGCTTTTTGTGTGGAGCCGTGGCCGCGGACAGCACAAGAATAACTTCTCTGTGGAATATTCCTTCCGTAAGGTGGACGGTCCGGCGGCTGCGGCTGGCCAGGGTGGTGCGCGCAAGTTCAACATGAAGATGATCTGAGCTGATCCCACGGTGGGTTGTGTGAGCCGGACCGTTCAAACCTCTGTCCAGTCCCAGATAATTTCCACCTATGCATATTTTTCCCAGGGGGTAGGCATGGAGGTGACTGCAAGTCAGCTCACAAGCAAAACTTTCTCATTTTTGTAGACATCTGCAGGACTGTTTTTGAGCAGATCACATCTTTTGCAGTTCCTGAAGTGTTTTCTAAGGGTTTCAACGTGTCTTTCCCACCCTTTGCTGTGGCTGCTGTGCTAAGACACAAAGTGGCTGGGGACACTCAGGGTCCATGGTTTCTTATGCAGGTGCAGGCTGTGGCCCCAAAGTCCAGGGTCCTCCCTGTGCCCTTACTCAGAAGTCACGTCCCCAGATGCCTGGGGACACAGGACACACCGTGCTTGCAGTGGCTGTCTCCTCCGCTCATTGTGACCTGTGTCTCATACAGGGCCCAGGACTGCAGTAGGGACCTGGGAATGCACCAGCCCAGCTCCTGTCCACCGCTGCTCGGGTACCCAGGGCTACCCCAGACCCTGCAGAGAGGCTCACAGTCATCTCGGGAGCCCTGTTCCCGCCACTTTCCATCCCACCAGGAACTTCAGGCCCAGGAGGCCACCTGCCAGGAGAAGCCATGTCCCCATGTCCCCTAGAGGTCCCTCCACCCTGCCTTGCCATACTGGACATCTGCTTGCAGGAGGGCTGGCTGCCCTGGGTCCTAGGAGTGCCTCTCAGGCCACCACATCCACTCTGCTGCTCTACAGGGAAAGTGGACTGCTGTAGGGGTGAGCAGGCAGGGCCAGTTGATTGTGACAAGGCCAAGTCATGATCCACTAGCCTACCCCATCTAAGTTCCTCCCCAGTGTCACCTCTGCCTGGTCACAGTTAGGACACCGTTGAAAGAAGGGACAGAGGGCATTTTGTGGGACTTGGCCAACTGACCCCCTGGACATATGGTAAGACAGGCTGCAGCTCTTTTCCCACCTGTCCAGCTGTAATGTCTGTGGTCCACTGGGACCCTGTGTCTTCCTTTACAGAACAAGTCTGAGCCTGTAGCCTTTGCCCTGTGTGCCCTCATGTTTGTGTCCAGACAGGAAGGAGGCAAACCTAATGCAATGAGAGACCCAGATCAAGCTTGGCTAGTCTGAACTGGACTGGGAACACGGGGACCCTTTGGTCTTGCGCCCCCCCCCCCCGACTTTCCCATCACATACAAACTGATTGACAGGACACGAATGACTGGGTTGACTGGCATTTTCAGACTCTATCCCTGAGTCTGACAAGATGGACCTCTTTGTCCTGGACTGTCCTCTTAGCCCCTGTTGCTATGGCAACCCCAGGGCCCTCAAAACAACAACCAACGAAATCCAAGTGCCTTTAGAGTTATTAAAAGACAGAAGGGGTGCACTCCCGGCAGGGTTAGAGTTCACAAAGTGTCAGAACATTACATCGGGGTTCCCCAGTCCCAACAACCTCTATCCTCACCTGCTGTGTTTGACTGAAATCCAATTAAACAAGCTGATTTAATACAAAAGTCAGACGTTTAGATATTATTATTCCCATAGAAGGGGTGGGGTGGTTGTTGGAGTGGCTGGGTCCCCCTCCTTTGAGGTTGGGAAGCTGTGTGGCTCTGATAGCTAGGGTGACCTGGGGGAGAAGCTGCGGGCGGCAGAGTCGGTCATGATGGTCACGGGGATGCACAGGGCAGCCCAGCACTGGAGGCAGGACAGGTGGCCAGCTTCAGCTATGAACAAACGGGACTTAGGGCTGAAGCTGGGGCTCACCTCCCATGCAGGTGGCCGATTCTATCCCCAGCACCTCAGACACTTGGTGTTACCAGCAGGTGTGTGACAGTGATTTTTCCCATGGCCAAACAGCAGGGCAGGACAGGGCTGGGAAGCTCACTGAGGACAGTCCATGTTCTCTGGATTAGACAGAGGCACCGGGACTTCCTGAGTGGCCCGCCAACAGGAACCCAGGGAAGCTAAGGCCCAGGCTGAGCTGCCTCTGCCGGATTCTTCCCTAAATAGAAGTCACTGGAGCACTTGGCTAAAAGACCCCAGCCTGCATTCTTACCATTTATTATTTGAGCCATTATTTTTTAACAGAAATTTATGTAGCCCAGGCTGGTCTCAAACTTACTATGTAACTGAAGCTGACCTTGAACTCCAGATTCTTGCGCTTCCCCCCACCCCCTTTGGGGTGCTGGGTGACAAGTGAAAGCCACCATGCCCATCTTTGCCCCCCCCCTGCCCCTGCCCTAGGCCTGCTCACTTCAGAATCTCACCTCCTGGTTTCTGTTCCCACAACGTTCCATCCTCCAGGGTGCTAGAGGTGAGGGGTAGTCCTGGGAAGGTCCAGCTCCACTCTGGGTCTGGTTTATCTGCCTAAGTCTGGCACTCCTCTTTCAAGGGGTCCTGGGTTGTTGCTACAGGCACCTGCCCAGCTTAGGGGCTGAGTTCTCTGGGACTGGAGGGTCCTTGGAGCAAACAACTTCAGTTTCCAACCTACCTGTGTACATGCACTGCGTACATGTGCCCCCACATCCCCAGGACAGCAAGAGCAACTCTAGTCACCCACAGGTAGCTACTGAAATAGCAGTTCCTTTCTGGCCAGTTCATCTCACCATCTGCAGGCAGCACTCAGGAGACTGGCTGGAGCAGCTCCCTGGGCCCAGAAAGAAGCCTGGGCGCTCACTGTTCTAGGCCAGAAGGCAGAAGCTCTGTAACAGGGGCACTTTAATGGTCCAAACAAGAAAACATATTCCCAACTTGTGGTCCGAGCCTGTTATCCCAGCTATTTGGGATACTGAGGCAGCCCCACCTAGAAACCCCAGCAACGGGGGACGGGGGTGTGGTCAGAGGTGGAGCTCCCACTTAGAATCCCCTGTGAGGGTCTGGAGGTGTGGTAAGTGGAGAGGGCCGGCTTAAAATCCCCTTGAGGAAGCTAGGGGCGTGGTCAGGAGCTGGAGGCCCTGCCTAGAATGCGCCAATGAGGGGCTGGGGGCGTGACCAGCATGTGAAACCCTGAGTTTATCAGGAGCATCACAAGTCAAGGGCTGGAGAGAGCTCAAAGGTGAAGTGCATGGTTAAGAGCTGGCTCGTTCGGCCAGCTGGAGATTGGTCAGTGGTTAAGAGTACACACAGCAGACTTTGGCCCAACACAAGTCTGTTAACTCCAGCTCCAGTTGCCCATCGTTTTCTCAGGCAACTCCACGCACATGGCACACACGTACTTGCACATAAAATTAAAAACAATAAAAGTAGCCAGGCATGGTGGTGTTCACCTGTAACCCCAGTACTGGAGAGGCAGAGGCAAGTGGATCTTTGTGGCTATCCTGGTCTACACAGCCAGTTCCATGCCAGCTAGAGTTACACAGTGAGACAGACTGTCTCAAGAGGCAGGAAAGTGAGAGATGGGGGCGGGGTGGTGGTGGTGAGCGCAGGGTCTTTTGGTTTTGTTGGGGAGGCCGGCAGTCGGGCTGGTCACTTAGCAGCCTCTTTGCTCCTGCTACCAAGGAGGCTACAGGGCATATGTCTGCTACCACCTGTACCACACCTTTTTGGGAGCATGGTACCTCCCCTGAAACGTGTTCAGGAGGTGACTGTCTCCTACCTGAGGTTTCTGAATGAAAAGGGTTGTCAAGCTCACAGGGCGCTCCTGGTCCTCAGATTATCCTCAAGCCTTTTCGCTTTGCACAGTGTGACTGTGTAAACCAGGCTAGCATGGAACTCAAGCCCTCTAGGTACTGGGAGAACAGGCATATGGCCTTGTTGGTATTTCTGAGAGAGGCCATGGTGAGGGAACACTGTACACTGGGGAACAGGGAGCATGCATCTGACCTGTCCCACAAAGCTTCAACTATCAGGTCCTTGATTGGTAATATGCCAACCCATCTGGGGTACAACACCCACAATCTCTGATTGGTGTCTCTTACACAGCTGAGTTCCTAAGACCCTGACAGCTGCTTTTGGTGTTGCAGTGTGACCATGTTGACTACAATCTACCAGGATCCCCAGGCAACCGTACATTACTACTAAATTAAAACAAAAAGAGTTGGGGTAGTGAAACATGCCCATCACCCCAGCACTCAGGAGCAGGAAGATCATGAATTCTAGGTCATATTTGACCACAAAGGAAACTAAGGCTACCTGAAAACAAAAGAGGTTGTGTTGCTGTCCCTGCTCAGGTCTCCATGAAGATAGGCAGCTATTTCTGGAATTGGACAGCAGGATGTGTGATCCCACAGTACCCCCCATGTGCACAGGAGGGGGAAGATATTCTCAGGTCTGCCTGGCCACTGCAACAGTCTAACCTCGGCCTTCCTACCACCTCCAACACTCCCTACCCAGCTACTTCCACATGCTTCCTATAACCAAGTTCTCCTGGTCTGTCCACTGCTTCCTGTAGCCAAATTCTCCTGGTCTGTCCACTTGTCCCTGAGGTTGTAGGCTCCATGAGACACACAAAGCCTGCACACAGTAGGATCTCAATAGCCTAAAATGACACTACAGTCTTACCTTAGTCCCTTTCTTGGACAGAGCTTATTCTGTGTCCTAGTTTCCCAAACACACCACAGCAATGGAGGTGGAGGGGCTTACACAGCAGCAGCTGTGGGACCTGTCCTATTCCTGAGCACCCCCAGGCCTGCCAGTTTACTGGCCCATCCCCTGGTTCATCCATGCTGGCACTAATCCACTGCAAACACTAATGCCACATCTTAACTCCTATACCCTGTATGCAACCCAGTTCCACTCCTGCACTGCTCCAGTGGGCAAAGCATCCATGTCTATAGCTCAGGTAGCTGAGCACACACAGCCCCTGGCCAGCCTCTCCCCACCCTACCCCCCAAAGGTGATGCTGTTCTACCTCAGCCACTTTCAGCCAGTTGCCTGAGGAGCAGTCACAGACCCCATAGCTTCTCAAATGTCCACAACACCCCAGCCCTACCACCCATTTAAGCATAGACTCAGGAGTGACTGAACCCTCTCTGGGCCATAGCTACCAGGGGCCCAACCTAGACCCAGCAGCAGGACACAAGACACAGCCAATGAACGAGATCACTTTATTGGATTTGAGCCAGGGGAGGTGACACTATTTTTCCAGACTTCAAAGGAGACTGCTATAGCATAGGTCACCTGACCATCTTAAACAGCAATAAAAAAGTAAAATAGAAACCTTTATTTAGAATTAAAGCCAACACTTGAGTGTGACAAACACAGCATTCAGCTCGAAGAAGCACCCCGCTAATGGAGTGAGCGTTTATTCTGCACAATCACGACATGTGGACTAACCCAGGAGAGGGCACAGGGACACTGGGCAGGGCTGGCACCTAGTCCTCCTCACCCGGGTCCTCTCTCTCCAGAGTGTAGACCATGAAGCAAGCGTCGGGTCTCTTGGGGACAAGGGGATGCCCGGGTCTCACAATCTCAAAGCCAAGAAAGCTGAAGGTTCGGAGTAGGGCGGCTGTGGGAGAACATAGGGTGAGAGGTTGGGGTGCCAGAACTCCCCTCCCCAGGACCCTCCCAAGCAATACCAACCTCTGTCCTCACGGTTCTTGGGGAAGCAGATGAAAACGTGGTCAGCCTGGAGTTGCTCCTCTGCGAACTCTAGGAGAGCTGCAAAACTGAATGAAGCATGGAGTCATTAGCCACCTGTGCCCAGGCCCCAAATCCCCTACAGCCCTAAGGGGAAGTGGCCTACCTGTCCTTACTGCCCTCAGGCAGAGGTCCAGCTGGGAGCTCGATGTAGAGGCCACCACCACTCCACACCGCCCTCCAGGTGACCTGCTTGGCCTCCGTGAGCGTGGACTGGATGCTCAGGACCCTGGTCTTGTCGTTAGACGTCGGCTCCTCTGTCACATTCAGCCGCTCGTCCTAGGGGAGCAGGGTTGTCAGGTTGGCCAGCTTACTTTGCCAGTGCCAGGCACCCCCGGGCTCTCCACAGGTACTCACGGAGTACAGGATGCTAGCTGAAAGACTGTGATCCCGCTGACTGTTCCCTCGCCCACCTGGGATCTTCAGGGGTGGGTGAGGGACATCAGGAGCACCACCGAGGCCCCGGACCCAGGTTACTACAGCAATTAAGGGCAACCCTAGAACTGCAGGAAACAATGCTCAGGTGGCAGCAGCGGCAATAATTAAGTGCCCGGGCTTCCCACTCAAGAGCCATTGACAACAGTCAACCCGAGTCACTGCCCCTCACCTGTGTGACTCTGCCCCTTTTGTAGCAAGACAGGCCTCACAGGCAGTGTCATCTCAGCACTGTGGCCCATCCCACTCCATGCTGCCAATCCTCCCTTCACACCAGGTCACTCGCTCCTTCCTACCCTCTGGTCAGCAGCTACCAGTGACCCCAAAGTTCTACCTCACTAACTACTCATGCTCTAGAGTCAGACAACCCCAAGTCTCCTCTCTTCCCTACTGCCACTCTATAGGTGTCTGCACAGCCTATATCCAAAGTTCCTACCACCTATATCGACGCCCTTCCCAAACCAGTCCCCATTCTGAACCCTTCAAGTGATACCCTCCATCCCACCCACTGCAGACTTTTAACTGCCAAGTGGACCAGGGATTAAGGTCACCTCACATCATACTCACCACACCACACCACCTCCATGTCCTCCAACATAGCTCTGTGAGCCCCCAAGCCTGACCACTTCCAAGGTCCTAATTCTGACCCAAATCCCTCCAAAGTATTAGAGCCCTCAACACGCAATCACTAAATCCAACCTAAACCTCATCCCAGCTTCCCCACCTGTGACTTCCTAAACCGACACAAGCTTCTTTCTCAACACCCCAAATCTGATCCCATACTCTCCCACCAAGAAATGAGTCCTCAACATGTACCCAAGAATATAATAGGATTCCTCCCCAACAGCACCCAAAATCCCAGTATTCTGCAAAGAACTCCAAACACCGGGACGAGCCCCACCTCTACATAGCATACGATTTATTACCCAAACGCCCTACAGGTAACCACAAACACTTCGCCACCTGACATTAGAACTAGCTCACATATCCGAGAGGCAGACCCCAAATTCGAGTCTCCAATCTCTTCTCAGATCCCTCCCCAAATCTTAGGCTCAACTCACAACCCCCGAATCCGATTCGAACCCAAAATCGAATCCTACATTTTCGCGAAATGTTCCCGGTCCTCCAATCAAACCAAACCCTATTCCTCAACCTGAGACTCCCTAATTCCACTCGAATCCCAAATCCGAGTCCGCGACCCGCTCCACAGGCCCCGCCCCGCCCCGCCCCGCCCCCTGCGCGATTGTGGCCGCCACAAAGGGGCGGATCTCGCGCTGCCGAGACTTATCTGGCGCCGGAGGCCGACCCCGCTCCGGGCCTGCGCGTCCTGCGCTGCCCTCTGGGGCCTACGCGGACGCTGTTTCTGGAAGGTTCGCGGCGGCGGGGGCAGGGCTCTCACCTCTCGCTGCTGCAGCCGCCGCGGCTGTGCTGACTAAGAAGCGGCATGGTGCGGCTGGCGTGAAGCGTGGCGCTGCGTTTGTCCCCTTCCTTCTCTCTGGCGAAGCAGTGGCTGTTGAGGATCCGCTGCAGGGAGGATTTCACCATCCGGCCGCTGGGGTCCGAAACCAGCAAAAACCTCCGCTGCACTTCCCGCGCCGCCGCCGCTGCTCGCCGTTCGCAAAATGGCGCCGGCGCCGACGCCCACTTTTATATGCGTCGTCACGGCAGGCCACGCCCCCACACGCAGGCGTAAACGCAGCAGTGTGAGGCGACGGAGGAACGGGGGTGGGGCCACAGTGGCAGCCCAAGGAAAAACCAAATGCGTCCCACCTACTCCGGCTTCTGATTGGCGAGAGTAAAAAGACAGACAGAAGGTTTCCGTTGATGATTAGTTGGCGATAGGAGAATCCCGGCCCCGCGTGTTTGCGTCACTCTGTGGGAGGGAAGACAGAAAAGCCAGACGCGTCCCGCCCCTACAAGGCTCTGATCGGTCAATGTAGAAAAACGGACGTATTGGCCCCTTTGAGGATTGGTTGGAGTTCTGACAAGCCCGCCCTCGAGGCTTTATGACGTGAGGCGGAGGCGGGGCTTCTGTAGTCGCCTCCAGGACGTAAACCCCCATCTAGCCCAGGCCTCAAGGCTAGGACTCTGCGCCCTCCTCTAGTACCTGTGGCCCTTCAGTTTTGTCATCTGTCATCCTTTCCATCTTAACCATTATGGTCCCACTCATGGGACGCCCCCGCTCCGGGAAGACTGTCAGGACATAACTGTCAAGGGTACCTGAGGCTGACCTAGGCGGTTTGCTTGGTGCCCATCCCCCACGCGGCAAAATTATTCTAATGACCTTGTAATAATGGGTAATAGATTGGGACTCTTTGTTTTAAAAGCAACTTGCTATTTAAAAGAAAATCTGTCAAAAGTTAAGTATCCCAATCTAGAGAAGTATTTTATGTCAAATTGGAATTTAAACAACTTTTCTCATAGACTCAGCTTGAAGGTTTCCTTCATCCCAACCCCCCCTCCCCCGCCGCCGCCGCTTTTTTGTTGTTGTATTTTGATTTTTGTTTTTTGAGACAGGGTTTCTCTGTTTGCCTGCCTCTGCCTCCCAAGTGCTGGGATCAAAGGCGTGCGCCATCACTGCCCTGCTTACAATTTATTCTTAAAGAATTTCGTATTCTTTTTCTCTTTATGGGTTTTTTGTTGTTGTTGTTTTGTTTTGTTTTGTATGTTTTGTTTTTGAGACAGGGCTTTTCTGTGTAGCCCTGGATGTCCTGGAACTTACTCTATAAACTAAGCTACCCTCAAACTCAGAGATCTGCCTGACTCTGCCAGCTGAGTGTTGGGATTAAAGGCCTGTGGCACCACACCCCTGCTCTTTCTCTCTCTCTCTCTCTCTCTCTCTCTCTCTCTCTCTCTCTCTCTCTCTCTCTCTCTCTCTCTCTCTCTCTCTCTCTCTCTCTCTCTCAAGATTTACTTATTTTATTTATATGAGTACACTGTTGTTGTTTCTGGTCTTCAGACACAGACCAGAAGAGGGTGTGAGATCCCATTATAGATGGTTGTGAGCCACCACGTGGTTGCTGGAAATTGAACTCAGGACCTTTGGAAGAGCAGTCAGTACTCTTAATCTCTGAGCCATCTCTCCAGCCCCCTCTAATTCTCTTTTTTTGTGAGCAAACTACAGTGTGATACAAAGATCAGAATTCAGTAAAAATCTATCTATGGTTGTGATAAAAGCCACTCAACCTAGCTGAGGCAGGAGGATTGCTGGAAGTTCCAAGTAATCATGGACTGCCAAAAAATCCCTTGTCTTGATAAACAGATGTCCCTGTGGTGGTGGCACAAGTCTTTAATCTCAGCACTCTGGAGACAGGGCACGTGGATCTCTTCTGAGTTCCAGGCCAGTATGGTCTTAGAGGGTAAGTTCTAAGACAGTCAGGGCTTAACAGAGAAACCCTGTCTCAAAAAACAAACACACAAAACAAAACTGGCTGTTTTTTCCAAACGATCTAGATTCTATTCCCATCCACATGATGATTCATTACCACCAGGAACTCCAAATCTGAGGGTCAGGAGCCCCTTCAGACATCTGTGGGACCTGTGTTGTTCTGTGCTGTTTTGTTTCTGAGACAAGGTTTCTCTGGCGGTTAATCCTGTGTCTTTTGAGACTAAAATTGATCAAACACTGCCTATTCCAACGTCAGTTTGACTTAAGCACCATCTTTCACTTCCAGGTTAAAATCAGAAATAGTTTCATTTTTGGAATACAATTTCAGTGTGAGAAGCAAACGGAGAATTCTTGCTGTTGAGTGGGCACAGATCCTGAGTGGAGACTACACCTCTGCCCTTGCCAGCTCACAGCCTCCTGTAACTCTAGCTCCAAGGAACCAACGCCCTTTTCTAGCCTCTGCAGGCACCAGGCAGGCTCCGATTGGCTCGAGTAGGCTACATTGGTCAGAGTAGACCCTGTCTTTGGACAATGGGAAACAATGTTAGATCTTTCCACGTGAGGGCTGGTGAGACGGCTGAGTGGGTAAAGGTGCTTTCAAACAAGGGTGGAAAGCAGACCTTGATTGCAGGAACCCAGAGAGTGGGAGGAGAGAACTGAGCCCTGACTGTTGCCCTCTGACCGCCACACTTGTGCACACAAACAACAAAAACATAAAATGTAACAAAATAAGAAACTCAACCAGAATCCCATCAGTTAGTTTAAGGTTTCTGTGTTGGTGTTGGGGGCAGGAACCTCTGCTGAAATTGGCAACAGAAAGTTGAGAAAAGAGGAAACATTTACCGAAATAGGGCTGCTCTCCCTCTCCTCAGAATTTGTTTTCATAAGCACAGTGCCCCAGTTTGCAGGCACTCTCTCCTGCAGCAGGGAGTTTGGGTCCAAGCTCTCAAGATCCCCCAGCTTATGTGCTGCAGGGCTTGGAGCCCAGGGTTTGAGAACTCTAGAAGAGACTTTCATCCCAGCACACTCCACTTCACCTCACTGGGGATTATAGGTGGAGGCTCCACTGTTGTTGTAGATTTTTTTAATTAATTAATTAATTAATTAATTAATTTTTGGTTTTCCGAGACAGGGTTTCTCTGTATAGCCCTGGCTGTCCTGGAACTCACTCTGTAGACCAGGTTGGCCTCTACCTCAGAAATTCCTCTGCCTCTGCCTCATGAGTGCTGGGATTAAAGGGTGTGGGCCACCACGCCTGGAGTAGATTTTTAAAAACTTACTTTTTTTTAAAATTAGGTATTTTCTTCATTTACATTTCAAATGCTATCCCAAAAGTCCATCAGACTCACCCCCCTAAAACTTACTTTTAATAAGGGTTCTTACATATTTTAACATCTCTTCTAGCATACCACCCACTAGAGGGAGTGGAAAAGAAAGGTTATTAGGACAAGGGAGGGAAGACCTGTTTAGAAATAGAAATAATTCTTTGCACACCTTTAATCCCAGCACATGGGAGGCAGAAGCAGGCTGATTTCTGAGTTCAAGGCCAGCCTGGTCTACAGAGTGAATTCTAGGATAACCAGGGCTACACAGAAAAGAAAAAAAAAAAGAAGAAGAAAAGAAAAGAAGGGCTGGTGAGATGGCTCAGCAGGTAAGAGCACTGACTGCTCTTCCAAAGGTCTCCAGTTCAAATCCCAGCAATCACATAGTGGCTCACAACCACCCATAATGAGATCTGCCACCCTCTTCTGGTGGGTCTAAAAACAGCTACAGTGTATTTATGTATAATAAATAAATAAATCAACCAGGCGGTGGTGGCGCAGGCCTTTAATCCCAGAATTTGGGAGTCAGAGGCAGGCGGATTTCTGAGTTCAAGGCCAGCCTGGTCTACAAAGTGAGTTCCAGGACAGCCAGGGCTACACAGAGAAACCCTGTCTTGAAAAGAAAGAAAGAAAAAAAGAAAGAGAGAGAGAGAGAGAGAGAGAAGGAAAGAAGGAAAGAAAGAAAGAAAGAGAGAGAGAGAGAGAGAAGGAAAGAAGGAAAGAAAGAAAGAAAGAAAGAAAGAAAGAAAGAAAGAAAGAAAAAGAAATAGTTCTTTGGAGAAAATCCCATCTGTGTTGTCAGGATATATAACCAGCGGTCCAGTTCAGTGGTGTCAGGATTACCAACAGGAATCAGTCGCAGTGGCATGACCCAGCAGAAAAAGTCAGGCCTTCGCTGAATCAGTACAAGTCAGCAGAAGCAACCAGGACCAGAGGGGACACCAGGAGAAGTTCTCTGCTGTGCCTTTCTCAACGAACTGAAGATCAGTGAAGACTTGAGACCAAAGAAGCGTTGCAAAGATAGCTATGCAAGCCTGCTGTCACTGTTGAGTCCTATTTATACTCTATCCAAACATTATGTGTCTTCCCATGGGTATTGTCTTACCATGTGAATCTGTCTTAGCAAAGCTCTATGTGAGTATGTATCAGCTGACATCACTGTGCCGCTCTGCCAATTGTCGAGAGTCTGCAGAAGCAGCAAGAAGCCCCTAGAACATCATCAGAAGTTTTTTGTTTGCTTGTTTTGTTTTTTTCCGAAAGTCTGTCAGGATTTGAACTCAGGACTTCTGTAAGAGCAGTCAGTGCTCTTAACCCTCTGAGCCATTTCTCTCCAGCCCTCCAGCCCTCAAGAAAACTATTCTTAAACAGAAAGGGAGATGGGGCTGGAGAGATGGCTCAGCGATTAAAAGTTCCAGCAACCACATGGTGGCTCACAACCATCTGTAATGGGATCTGATGCCCTCTTCTGGAGAGTCTGAAGACAGCAACAGTGTACTCATCTGCATAAGAAAAAAACCCCAATCTTTAAAAAAACATTAAAAAATAATATTTTCTCTAATATTAATAATCTATATAATAATGATTATTATAAGATCCATCATATGTTGAGTTCAAGGCCAGCCTGGTCTACAGAGTGAGTTGTTACAGGATGGCCAGGACTGCACAAAGAAACCCTGTTTCGAAAAACCGAAAAAAAGGAAAAAAAGGAAAAAAAAATCATATGTTAAATAAATAGGTTATGTACAATGTAGTCAAATAATAGTCTAACATAACAATATTTAATTTTTATTAATATATAATAAATAATTTAATTTTTCTGTTAATATATAATAAACAAAACCCTTCAGTATTTTTGTTTGTTTTTTCGAGAAGACAGGGTTTCTCTGTGTAGCCCTGGCTGTCCTGGAACTGACTCTGTAGACCAGGCTGGCCTTGAACTCAGAAATCCAACTGCCTCTGCCTCCCGAGTGCTGGGATCAAAGGCGTGTGCCACCACGCCCAGCTCAGTTTTTATTAATATATAATAATTTAAACAAATGACTTTAAATTTTATTAATATATAATAAAGCAAAAACCTTAAATTTCTATTAATATATAATAATTTGAAAATTAATTTCAAATAATATATAACAATTAAGCAAAATAACCTACCACCTTAGATGATAACATCTCAAGCAGCCGAAAGCACCCACCCCCAGCCGAAGGGACTGGGACGATGGTCTTTTTATATATATTTGGGGTTTTTTTTTGTTGTTGTTGAATTGGGGCAAAGGATTTTTGTTTTGGGGCCCCAAGGAAAAAAAAATAGTTAATCTGAGAAAAGCTAGTTGTAGCATTTCTTGTCCAGTCTTTATGTTTATCTAGTCTCTGTGTGATCAGTCATTAGGGCTAGCCCTTTTGAAGTTGATTAGCATGCTTATTTTAGAGAAATGAGTGACTGAGACA
>JAKYLM010000419.1:0-28705 GCA_023634145.1 Thymallus thymallus
TTCCATGACATAAAAGTAAAAAAGTAACAATGTGTATATCAAACCAAACCACGTCTTAAAGTGATAGAAAAACATTTCTTCTAAAGAAAGCAAATATAAACTGTAAATCATTTGCTTACAAAATCTCTTTTAAAAATACATTGTTATTGATTCTTTGTAAGTTTTCACTTGATACACAGCAGTCCTGCTCATCTCCCGACTCCTCATACTCACCCTTTGCCTTTGTTCCCTACATTGCAAAACATAGAAAACATCTCATTGTGGAATCTTTAGTGTTTCACAATATTTCCCATGGTATGTCACTCTATCCACACATTTACTAGAAAATGTTCATTACAATGATACATTGCTCTGGTTCATAATCTCTGCCTTTTGTAACCCAATCAGCATTGGATCCTCGTTAGTTTTTCCTCTCAGTTATCCTATTGTTTTCCTTGTGTCATAGAAATCCTTAAGGTTTGGATGAGCAAGACTTCCCTTTTCATGTTGTCTAACAGTTCACAGATTACCGGTATAGACTTTTAGGTGGGCCAATTCCAGAGCCCTGCATGTGGACCTAGCTGTCAGTTGAGCTTGTCAGTATACCAGTTTTTCCTTAGTTGTACCACTAGAGTAGCTTTCCACCACTGTTCTGATAGACCAATCAATGTTGCCATCAGGAAGAACCAGAGGCACATCTCCTGCTTACATGTTCTCACACTCAGACCTCCAGACCCAGTTCGACTGAGTTGTCCAGTTAAGGTGCTGGGACACTCTCTCAAGTGCTGCAGACTGCGGTAGTCATGGCCAGCTCAACTGCTCTCATGACCTCCTGCCGGCTCTCACTCTACTACCTTAAGAGGTTAGGGGTGAAGGGGCACAGGAGTGGGAGGAGTAGCTCTCCGTTGCTCACACAATTGAGGACAGCTCACCTGCACCCCATAACCAGGGCCCATCTCCTGTGCTGTCCAGGTGATGTGCAGGGCCCACTCTCCCTAGTGCTGCAGCTGGTGAGGGACAGCACTAGCTCATCCAAACTCATGACCCTGTGGGCAGCATTCCAGACTATAAGAGATGTAGAGGGGCAGTAACATCATTTCTGCATCTATGCCACCCAATGCAGATTAATGGCAGAGTCAGCTCTCCTACCCTGATGCCCTTGGGTGCACCTCACCACAGCAGCTAGGGCCAGCTCGACTCTGCTGCCTAGGTTAGTCACAGGGCTTACTCCACTAAGTGGTGTTTCTGGTAAGACGTATGGTCAGCTCTCTAGAGCACTTCAGGCAATGGTAGGTGGAGCCAGTTCACTACATCTCTGTCAGGAGCCATTTTTTTTTTCCGTGAAAGCCTGCCTCTCAGGCAGAGTCAAGGCAGGCTGGCATCTGTTGCCAGATTTCCTGGCCTACTGGCACAAGGAGTAATAAGAGGAGTTACTCTTGAAGCTCAAGGCTAGGGACTGAATCTTGGTGGAAGAAACAGGGAGGCCTCTTGGTGGGAATAGATATCCTATGTATGTGAGCAATTGTCTCAAATAGCTTGATACTTTGTTTCACAGGTCACTATAAAGTATATAAACACTATGAGAAATACATTTAGGGCTGGCCTAATTAAGACCAGGAGCCCTCTTTGACTTCTAACTTTTATCTCTGAGTTTTCTGTTCTGTATTTCCTATAATCACCTCACCCCACCCCACCCCCTTTTAGAGGACTGTTTTTCAACATATGCAAATCCATAAAATCCATCATATATTTTTAACCTATGAGAATTTTAGTCATACAATCATTCACTAAAGAAATATATAATTCTTTGTGTATACAGGATGTGTATAAGAATAAGAGAAACCTATATGTTATGGAAATACACAAATACTTTAAAACAATTATGAGGCTAGAATTACATAGCATTTTCC
This sequence comes from Thymallus thymallus, assembly GCA_023634145.1. Classification (NCBI taxonomy): domain Eukaryota; kingdom Metazoa; phylum Chordata; class Actinopteri; order Salmoniformes; family Salmonidae; genus Thymallus; species Thymallus thymallus. The sequence continues at coordinate 1,890 of JAKYLM010000419.1, forward strand.
TCCTTCCATTTGCTTCCTCCAGCCACTCTTAGGACTCCTTCCTCCAGTTCCTCCATGTTTACTCTTGCTGCCTCCCTCCGCCACTATCATATTTGTTGCTATCTATTTTTATTAGTTTTACACACACACACACACACACACACACACACACACACACACACCATCTTGATAAGTCAAACTTTTTTCTTTTTCTTTACATGATTTCCAGGATGACTATTGTGTGTGTGATAACCAATTAGGAGCTCGTTTCTCAGAGAAGCTTGTTATGTCTCTCTCATCAGTCATTAGTTGCCTGCAATTCTTTGTCTAGGGCTTGTGGTGAAACAGAACAATGGCAGTATAAATAGTCAGGCTATTGCACAAGAAGAAACACCAACTTTTGTTAAAAATTTTTACTTACAACTCAGGCAAGGACATTCACATTTTATATTTAAAGCTATTTCAAAGATTTTTTTGTGATATGTTCTGTCTGTTTATCATTTTAGAAACATACTACTACATATAATTGTTTTGGCATATATTATCCTACAGTAGAGAAGATTTTTGTATTTGTTTTTTGTTTTTTGTTTTTCTGTTTTTTGTAACAATTTTTTACTAGATATTTTCTTCATTTACATTTCAGATGCTATCCTGGAAAGTCCCCTGTACCCTTCCCCCACCCTGCTCCCCAACCCACCCACTCCCACTTCCTGGCCCTGGCATTCCCCTGTACTGGGGCATATAATCTTTGCAAGACCAAGGGACTCTCCTCCCAATGATGGCCAACTAGGCCATCTTCTGCTACATATGCAGCTAGAGACATGAGCTCAGACAGGGGGTACTGGTTAGTTCATATTGCTATTCCTCCTATAGGGTTACAGACCCCTTCAGCTCCTTGGGTACTTTCTCTAGCTCCTCCATTGGGGGCCCTGTGTTCCATCCAACAGATGACTGTGAGCATCCACTTCTGTATTTGCCAGGCACTGGCATAGCCTCACAAGAGACAGCTATATCAGAGTCATTTCAGCAAAATCTTGCTGGCATATGCAATAGTGTCTGCATTTGGTGGCTGATTATGGTATGGATCCCCTGGTGGGGCAGTCTCTGGATGGTCCTTCCTTCCATCTCAGCTCTAAACTTTGTCTCTGTAACTCCTTCCATGGGTATTTTGGTCCTCATTCTAAGGAGGAATTGAGTATCCACACTTTGGTCTTCCTTCTTCTTGATTATCTTGTGTTTTGCAAATTGTATCTTGGGTATTCTAAGTTTCTGGGCTAATATCCACTTATCAGTGAGTGCATATTATGTGAGTTCTTTTGTGATTGGGTTACCTCACTCAGGATGATATCCTCCAGATCCATCCATTTGCCTAAGAATTTCATAAATTCATTGTTTTTAATAGCTGAGTAGTACTGCATTGTGTAAATGTACCACATTTTCTGTATCTATTCTGAGAAGCACCTGAAAAAAATGTTCAACATCCTTAATCATCAGGGAAATACAAATCAAACCAACCCTGAGATTCTACCTCACATCAGTCAGAATGGCTAAGATCAAAAATTCAGGTGACAGCAAATGTTGGCAAGGATGTGGAGAAAGAGGGAACACTCCTTCATTGCTGGTGGGATTGCAAGCTTGTACAACCACTCTGGAAATCAGTCCTGGAGGTTCCTCAGAAAATTGGACATAGTACTACTGGAGGATCCAGCAATGCCTCTTGGGTATATACCCAGAAGATGTTCCACTGGTAATAAGAAACACATGCTCCACTATGTTCATAGCAGCCTTATTTATAATAGCCAGAAGCTGGACAAACTCAGTTGTCCCTCAATAAAGAAGATTTTTAAAAAGTGTCACAGGTAAAGAAAAAAGAGAAAAGCCATTAGCCTATCTACAAAATCCTAGTAATTTTATTTCTACTTTTTACTTATTGCTTAATTAATTCATTATTCATTTTTTTGGTAGGTGTGCTTATACAGTTGTTGTGGCTTTGGTTTATTGCTTGCATTATGTTAATTGGATTCCCCCAAATTTCAAAAGAAACCATATGCAAGACCCTGAGATTCAAGGCCCCCAGTTTTCTTCTGATTGGTAGCCAATGGTTGGGCAGTGAGCCTGAGGTAGGATTTAGGGTCTGAGGGAAAGGGAACCCAGAGAGAAGATCAAAGAAGAAAGATTGTCATGCTGGGGAAGGAATATGATCCAGACTTACAAGCTGCTGAAAGAGGGAGCATACCGATATCTGCCACACACACACACACACACACACACACACACACACACACACAATTGGAACTAGGGTAGTAAAAATGGAATATAGTTTTAAGTAAGTAATAACTCAGGGTACTGGAGGGGAGGCATTAGCAACATGGAAGTTTGGGAGTGCATGTGCACACATGTGCACACACGTGCACATGCACATGCATATCTGCCTTTCATTTGGAAATCCAAAACACTGGGGCAGATAACTCAGAATTTGAACCAGAGCAACTGTGCGATTTAAGTAGCACTAATCACCTACTGCAGTAGTTGGTATGAAAGAAAAATAAGACAAGGCCACTAAGAAGGTTTCACGTTGTTGTTGTGATGGTGGTTGTTGTAGTTGTTATGTTTGTTTTGTTTTGTTTTGTTTTTTCTCATTACTATTAAGAAATTTAAAACTGTGGGTTAAAAAGAAAAATATGACTCTTGTATTTGAAGGACTTTATATGAAACATAAATTGGATGAGCATCTTACTAGTTCTTAAAACAATGAAACTTGAGTTTCACAAACTGTATATCAGTGCAGAATTGTCCTGCTTCCTCCAGTACACACAGAAAGTCAGCAGATCTTTTTGTTGACACAATTTCCATTTTTATATTGTCCATACTTAAAATTCACATGCCTATAGATTCATATCTTTATCTGCATCCCTTGCTTCTGAGGCTTTTGGAATTTATGGCAAGAAATTCTTACACCTAAGACTTATGCAGTGTAAATATGAGCGCACCTCCAGGTTTTTAAATTACTTTTATTATCTTGGAATTGCTCCCTTCCTGGTCCCCACTTCTACAGTTCTTCATCCCTTTCCTCCTCACCCCTTCCATACTCTTTAAGAGGATGTCCTCCCCCACTATACCCCAGCAAGACTTCCCCACTCCCTGGGCCCTCAAGTCTCCAAGGTTGGGGGCCTTCTTCTCCCACTGAGGCCAGACCAGGTAGTCCTCCTCTAGATTTTTTTATCTTCTTTATTTTTATTGGATATTTTATTTGTTTACATTTTAATGTTGTCCCCCTTGCCAGTTTCCCCTCCACAAGCCACCTATCCCTTCCTCCCTCACCCATGCCTCTATGTGGGTGCTCCCCCCACCTGCCACCCACTCCTGTTCAGTGCCCTAGTATTCTCCTATTCTGGTTCAAGTCTCCATGGGACCAAGGGTCTCCCCTCCCAGTGGTGCCTGGTAAGGCAATCCTCTGCTACATATCCAGCCTGATTCATGGGTACCACCTGTGTACTCTTTGGTTGGTAGATTAGTTTATGGGAGCTTTTGGGGTCTGGTTCGTTGATAGTGTAGTTTTTCCAAAGAGGTTGTAAAACCCTTCAGCTCCTTCCCCCTTGGAGTCCCCCCAATCAGTCCAATGCTTTACTCTTCCTCTACTTCCCAGAAATTATTTTCTTCTCCTTACTGAGTAGGACTCTAGCATACATACTTTGATGTGATCTTTCTTCTTCGGGTTTTATATGGTCTATGAGTTGTATCATGGGTATTCCAGGTTTCTTTTTGGTTAATATCCACTTATCAGTGAGTGTATACCCATGTGTGCTCATTTTTGACTGGGTTACCTCACTCAGGATGATATAATGTAAATGTACCACATTTTTTTTAAATCCATTCTTCTGTTGAGGGACATCTGAGTTGTTTCCAGCTCCTGGCTATTATAAATACGATTGCTATAAACATATTTGAGCATGTGTCGTAATAAATAACTCCATTGGAGAAGGGACTGAAGGAGCTGAGGGGGGTTGTAGCTCCATAGAGGGAGCAACATTGTCAAAAGGCCAGAACCCCTGTACCTCTCAGGGACTGGACCATCTGCCAAAGAATACATACAAAGGAAACCATGAATCAGGCTGCATATGTGGCAGTGGATTGCCTTGTTGCACATCAGTCAGAGGAAAGGCCCTTGGGCCTGAGGATGTTCTATGTCCCAGTGTAGGGGAATGCCAGGGAGGGATTATGGGAGCAGGTGGGTAAGTGGGGGAGCACCCTCATAGAGGCAGAGCAGAGGGGATGGGATAGGCTGTTCCCAAAGGGGAGACCTGGAAAGGGAAAACATCTGAAATGTAAATAAAGAAAGTATCCAATAAAAATAGTGTGGTCAATAAATAAATACATACATACATACATACATACATACATACATATATAAATTAATAATTCCTCTAGTTTTTTTTAAGAAAAAACTAGTTTTAAATATTCTCATTTAAAATGTCAGAACTCATAGCTCAATGAGTCTCCAACCAGGTGTGAATACACAAAAGAGGGATTTCACTCAAACATCTAACTTTGTCATGGCAATATAAGTACTATAATAATGACATGATCCTTACGGCCAAATATTCTTTTAACTTCAAGATGAGAAAATAAAAGATTAGAGCATCTATGTGACTAACCCAAAAAATCAATAGTCCTCTTCTCTTGATTAACATAGATATCTGCAATTTTTATTTTTTCATGTTTTCAACAGATCTCCATGAAGTTTTAAGATTTGGTTTTTGGATTTTAGTTTTTGGTTTTATTTTAGTTTTTGTTTGTTTGGATTTTTGTTTTGGTTTTTGTTGTTGTTGGTGTTGTTATTTTCTTATTTAATCCCTTCTAATTGTTATCATTGGATTTCAGCTACACTAGATGAGCTAGGATTTATAACAATCTCTCAGCTTCCTTCCTGAATGTAGTAAAATTTCCCATCATTTTTAATGTCTATTCTTGTTTTATTTTGGGCAATATTGGTTGATTCTTCTTCACATTACCAGTTTCCAACTTTTCACAAGATTATGTTCAAATGTTGTAGTCAAACTGAAAATATTTTTACTTTCTATTATGAACATTGTAAACATTATCACTGTGGAGTCAAAGTGTATTCTTTTTACATTTTATATTCTAAGCTCAGAATAGTATTATATTTGATTATTATTCAAAGGGGAATGTAATTAGTGCAAAGATGACATACATTTTCCATTTTTCTGTTTCTTGTACTTTAGCAAATATGTGTCACTATGAAGCTATATAATTGGGTGAGGAATATGAATAGTAAAGAAAAAAATAGAGTTGTTACTTTACAAATAAGCTAGCTTGCATAAATTATATTTTTGTTGCTTAGCTCTGCACTTCTAAAATAAGAGACTCACTTAATAAAGTCTGGTTATTTTCTAGCTCTAAAATTAGGTGACTTTGAATCAAGTCAGATTGTTAAGTAGATTTTTACATTATTATAATTGGTCTTCTAGCTAATTTATTAAATTAAGTATTCAGTCATATGTAATTAAGAGTATGTCCATAAAGTAAGGGATATGCTGGATATTGTACACATTAATTTTTTCCTCTTGGTATGTATATCTTTCTTTAAATAAAATGCCTGTGCTGTTTGGGAATGTTTGATCATATTAACCTGTTAACTGCTTCTCCTCACTTACTATACCACCTATACTGGGTCATGCAAAAATCAGTGCTATAAATAACCTGTTTTATAATGTTCCCTATATTTTTAAAATAAGTAGCTACCATTTTTACAAACAAAAATTCTAAGTCACAAGAATACACACACACACAAAAAAAAAAAAAAACCAAAACAAATATTAGCTGGGTGGTGGTGGCACACACCTTTAATCCCAGGACTTGGAAGGCAGAGGCAGGCAGATTTCTGAGTTCGAGAACAGCGTGCTCTACAGAGTGAGTTCCCGGGGTACCCTAAGCTAAGCTCTGTCTCGGGAAAAAAAAAAAAAAAAAAAAAAACAAACCAAACCAAACCAAACCAAATAAAAACAATAAAACAAATGAACAAAAACCAAACAAAACAAAACAAAAAACAAAAAACAAACAAAATATACCCAAGTATTTCATCCAATGAAAAAAATCATTTCTTCTATTTATAAGTTCTTTTTTTTTTAATTAGGTATTTCCCTCATTTACATTTCCAATGCTATCCCAAAGGTTCTCCCATACCCACCCCCCCTCCCCTACCCACCCACTCCCCCTTTTTGGCCCTGGCATTCCCCTGTACTGGAGCATATAAAGTTTGCAAGTCCAATGGGCCTCTCTTTCCAGTGATGGCCGACTAGGCCATCTTTTGATACATATGCAGCTAGAGACAAGAGCTCTGGGGTACTGGTTAGTTCATATTGTTGTTCCACCTATAGGGTTGCAGTTCCCTTTAGTTCCTTGGGTGCTTTCTCTAGCTCCTCCATTAGGGGCCCTATGATCCATCCAATAGCTGACTGTGAGCATCCACTTCTGTGTTTGCTAGGCCCTGGCATAGTTTCACAAGAGACAGCTCTATCTGGGTCCTTTCAGCAAAATCTTACTAGTGTATGCAATGTGTCAACGTTTGGAAGCTGATTATGGGGTGGATCCCTGGATATGGCAATCACTAGATGGTCCATCCTTTCGTCACAGCTCCAAATTTTGTCTCTGTAACTCCTTCCATGGGTGTTTTTTTTTTTTTTTTTCCAAATCTAAGAAGGGGCAAAGTGTCCACACATTGGTCTTTGTTCTTCTTGAGTTTCATGTGTTTAGCAAATTGTATCTTATATCTTGGGTATCCTAAGTTTCTGGGCTAATATCCACTTATCAAGTAGACCAATGGAACAGAATTGAAGACCCAGAGATGAACCCACACACCTATGGTCACTTGACCTTTGACAAGGGAGCTAAAACCATCCAGTGGAAAAAAGACAGCATTTTCAACAAATGGTGCTGGCACAACTGGCTGTGATCATGTAGAAGATTGCAAATTGATCCATTTCTATCTCCTTGTACTAAGGTCAAATCTAAGTGGATTAAGGAACTCCACATAAAACCAGAGACACTGAAACTTATAGAGGAGAAAGGATGGAAAAGCCTGCAAGATATGGGTACAGGGGAACAATTCCTGAATAGAACAGCAATGGTTTGTGCTGTAAGATCGAGAATCGATAAATGGGACCTCATAAAATTGCAAAGCTTCTGCAAGGCAAAAGACACGTCAATAAGACAAAAAGACCACTAACCCATTGGGAAAGGATCTTTACCTACCCCAAATCAGATAGGGGACTAATATCCAATATATATAAAGAACACAAGAAAGTGAACTCCATAAAATCAAATAATCCCATTAAAAAATGGGGCTCAGAACTGAACAAAGAATTCTCACCTGAGGAATACCGAATGGCAGAGAAGCACCTGAAAAAATGTTCAACACCCTTAATCATCAGGGAAATGCAAATCAAAACAACCCTGAGATTCCACCTCACACCAGTCAGAATGGCTAAGATCAAAAATTCAGGTGACAGCAGATGCTGGCAAGGATGTGGAGAAAGAGGAACACTCCTCCATTGTTGGTGGGATTGCAAGCTTGTACAACCACTTTGGAAATCAGTCTGGCGGTCCCTCAGAAAATTGGACATAGTACTACCAGAGGATCCAGCAATACCTCTCCTGGGCGTATGTCCAGAAGATGTTCTAACCGGTAAGAAGGACACATGCTCCACTATGTTCATAGCAGCCTTATTTATAATAGCCAGAAGCTGGAAAGAACCCAGATGCCCCTCAACAGAGGAATGGATACAGAAAATGTGGTATATTTACACAATGAAGTACTACTCAGCTATTAAAAAGAATGAATTTATGAAATTCCTAGCCAAATGGATGGACCTGGAGGGCATCATCCTGAGTGAGGTAACCCAATCACAAAGGAACTCACACAATATGTACTCTTTGTTTATAAGTTCTTCATGCCTTCTCTATCTATAAAAGTAATTAATACTTGTTCAATTTGTTAAAAGAGTATTTTGCTTCTGCTACTATGCGAGTACCTTTGATGGTGCCATATTAGAAGTAGAAAACAGATTCACAACAAACCAACCTGTTTCTAATTTGTTTGCAGACTTGTGGTCTTCTCTGGTTATTATTTCTAGAAAAAGCCTAGAGTCTTTTAATGGAAAGTGCAGATACAAAATCCATTTTACCATCTACGAAAATTCTGAAACAACTTCCTACTCATGATAAAGGGTGTAATATCAAGCTTTCTTGCTCTTAATTATAATACTTTGTTGGTAAATACATTGCCTTCTATGCTTACTAGCAAGATCAATATTTAGTTTTAGAGTTATTCTTAATATTGTACCGAGTAGTCAGACATCTTTTTACACATTTCCTTTGTGATCATCAAATGAATACTTTGTTTCATGCTTGGTTCTATGTGTGACTGTAGAATAATAGAGTTGAAATCCTGCAGTAGTTAAACAAGGTTTTGATGGTTAAATAATGATTATACTGATCATGTTAGAAAAGTGCAAGTGAAGACGCCAAGGACTTAGGTATAGTGTAAGCACTTAGACATTGAATATGAGATTCCGTGAATGCTCACTTATCGCATAGAAGGCAATAATTGTTATCTACAAAGGTCCTTAAAATTGTTTTTTTCCAAAATAATTTAATGAAATATTCAAACTCCAAATGATCGAAATAGGACCTGGGACCTTGGAGAGGCAATTAGTCATATGGCAGTGCCCACAGGAGTGACCTTCGATCCTGTGTGCTATGATCTAAATCCATTCTCCTAAATCGAATTTTGAAATATTTTAAAATATGAAATGTAAAAAACTTGGTGTCCATGATATGTTCTAAAATTTTAAGACATTTTTTCTCATTTAAAATGTATAGAGTTTTAAACAGACCAAAACAGAAGAATACCTTAAAGGGGCATAAGATTCAGCAGATTTTAGGGCACATTACTCAAACACACTAAATAAATAAATGATTTGCATCATAGATACTATTCAGATTCATATGTTACATACCTAGTTTTCAATATGGTGTGATATTGGTGGAATGAAAACAAAATAAAAAGCTTTTCATTATAATTTAACTGTCTCTGACACTATTAAAGTAGTATATATTCCACTGTCATACCTAATACATACCTAATAATTACTAAAGAATGCCTTAATGAATTAAAAAACATTGATTAAAAATTAATCAAGATATTGACCTCGAGAAAATAAGTAGAAAATAAACCATATATATACGATAAGTTATATCATATATTATAGCATTATAAATTATATACATATATATACATATATGATAAATTCTTCGCGCCAGTCAGAAGGTTAAGAAGTGTCAGGTTCTTAGTAAACTGCTGCAAATATGCTTCCAGTAACAATTTAGGATCTAATTTAAGCAGGTTTGTCATTTATTTACTTGCACTTAGCTAATTTGCTAACCTCAAATCTTCAGATTTGCTACCATAGACTTGATCAACTGATAGAAGAAATACTATGTCAGGACCATCTTTATGTATGAATCAAACCAGTATTTTTATGGTAACTACAAAACAAGAATATTCTTAAAATGAATGTGACTAATAAATTCCTACCAGTGTATGCAACCTTAAAATTATTAATGACTTTAAGTTTTATGTGGAAAGAGAAGATTTGCATAGCAGTATATGTACATTAATGGAATGCATGGATTATGATTGGTACCTTAGATAAAATGAGGTCTAATTGGTGGCATGTAGATTGGTTCATCAGCAGGAGAAAAAATTTGTGTCTTGATTCTCAAACAAAGGCTCAAGTGATGGCACCATTTATCCTGTAGACTGTAAAGCAACCCTGCAAAAGAAACACATGTACAGGAGGTCAACCAAGCTTTGTTTTCTGTCACCAAAAAACCAAATACCCAATCAAAAAAGGGATATAAAGTAACTGAGAATTCACAACTGAGGAATCTCCGATGGCTGAGATACACCTAAAGAAATGTTCAAAGACCTTGGAATCAGGTATGTGCATATCAAAACAAAACCTGCAATTTCAACTTACCCCAATCAGAGTGTCTAAGATCAAAACCACAGGTGACCACATGTGTTGGAGAGGATGTGGAGAAAGAAGAACACTCCCCCATTGCTGGTAGGATTGCAAACTGGTACAACCACTCTGGAAAAAAAACCTGGAGGTGACTCAGAAAGTTGGAAAGAGATCTACCTGAAGACCCAGCTATACCATGCTTGGGAATATACCCAAAGATGCTCCACCATGACAAAGGGGCACATGTTCCATTATGTTCATAGTGGCCTTATTTGTGAAAGCCAGAAGCTAGAAACAACCTGGTGTCCCATGACAGAAGAATGGATACAAAAAAATATGGTTCATTACATAATTGAATACTACTCAGATATCAAAAACAAGGACATCCCGAGTTTTTCAGGCAAATGGATAGAACAAGAAAATATCATACTATTCTGTTCAGAAAGTTTTCCCCTGTGCCCATATCTTCAAGGCTTTTTACCAGTTTCCTCTTCTATAAGTTTCAGTGTCTTGGCTATATGTGAAGTTCTTTGATCCACTTAGACTTGAGCTTTGTCAAAGGAGATAAGAATGGATCAGGTCAAGTGAGATGGGGGGCTAGGGACAACTTCATGGCAACAGGGAGGTGGGGAGGAGGTATGGGATGTGGAACAGTTGGAGGGTTGGATGGAGGTAGGAGGGGAATAAAATATGGAGTGTAAAAAAATAAATTCATTAAGTTTTAAAACAGAAAAAAAAAAAAAGAAGGATCAATTTGCATTCTTCTACATGATAACCACCAGCTGTGCCAGCCCTATTTTTTGAAAAAGCTGTATTTCTTTTCACTGGATGGTTTTAGTCCCCTTGTCAAAGATCAAGTGACCATAGATATGTGGGTTCATTTTCTGGGTCTTCAATTATCTTCCATTCATCTATCTGTCTGTCGCTGTACCAGTACCATGTAGTTTTTATCACAATTGCTCTGTAGTACAGCCTGAGGTCAGGCATGGTGATCTGCCAGAGGTTCTTTTATTGTTGAGAATAAACAATTGTTGAGGATAGTTTTTGCTATCGTAGGCTTTTTTGTTATTCAAGATATATTTGCAATTTGTCCTTTCTAAATCTGTGAAGAATTGAGTTGGAATTTTGATGGGGATTTGCATTGAATCTGTAGATTGTTTCAGAAAGATAGCCATTTTGACTATATTAATCCTGTCAATCCATGAGCCTGGGAGATCTTTCCATCTTCTGAGATCTTCTTCAATTTCTTTCTTCAGAGACTGAAGTTGTTACCATACAGAACTTTCACTTACTTACCGTCACACCACAGTATTTTATATTATTTGTGACTATTGTGAAGAAAGTTGTTTTCCAATTTCTTTCTAAGCAGGTTTATCCTTTGTGTAGAGAAAGGTCACTGATTTGTTTGAGTTAATTTTATATCCAGCTACTTCACTCCAGGCTTAGGAGTTCTCTTGAGGAATTTTTAGGATCACTTATATAAGCTATCATATCATCTGCAAATAGTGATATTTTGACATCTTCCTTCCCAATTTGTATCCCCTTGATCTCCTTTTGTTGTCTAATTGCTCTGGCAAGGATTTCAACTACTCTATTGAATAGGTAGGGAAAAAGTGGGCAGCCTTGTCTAGTCCCTGATTTTAGTGGGATTGCTTCAAGTTTCTCTCCATTTAGTTTGATGATGGCTACTGGTTTGCTTTATATTGGCTTTATCATATTTAGTTATGGGACTTGAATTCCTCATCTTTCCAAGACTTTTATCATGAATGGGTGTTGGATTCTGTCAAATGCTTCCTCAGCATCTAATGAGATGATTGTGTGGTTTTTGTCTTTTAGTTTGTTTATGTAGTGGATTACTTTGATAGATTTCCATATATTAAACCATCCCTACATCCCTGGAATGAAGCCTACTTAATCATGATAGATAATCATTTTGCTGTGTTCTTGGATTAGGTTTGTGAGAATTTTATTGAGTATTTTTGCATTGATAATCTTAAGGGAAATTGGTCTGAAGTTCTCTTTCTGAACAGAACAGCAATGGCTTGTGCTATAAGATCAAGAATTGACAAATGGTACCTCATAATATTGCAAAGCTTTTGTAAGGCAAAGACACTGTCAATGAGACAAAAAGGCTATCAACAGATTGAGAAAGGATCTTTACCAATCCTAACTATATATATATATATATATATATATATATATATATATATAAATCAAGAAGTTGGACTCCAGAAAATCAAATAACCCTATTAAAATTGGGGTACAGAGCTAAACAAAGAACTCTGAACTGAGGAATACAGAATGTCTGAGAAGCACCTGAAAAAATGTTCAACATTTTTAATCATCAGGGAAAAGCAAATTAAAACAACCCCGACATTCCACCTCATACCAGGAAGAACAAGCTGGTAAAACCATCTGGAAATCACTTGTGGTGGTTCCTCAGAAAATAGAAGATTATACTACTGAAAGATGCAGCAATAACTCTCCTGTGCATATATCCAGAAAATGTTCCAATTTGTAATAAGGACACATGCTCCACTATGTTCATAGCAGCCTTATTTATAATAGAAGCCTGAAAGAACCCAGATGTCCCTCAATGGAAGAATGAATACAGAAAATATGGTACATTTACACAACAAAGTACTACTCAGCTATTAAAAACAATGAATTTATGAAATTCTTAGGCAAATGGATGGATTTGCAGGGATATCATCCTGAGTGAGGTAACCCAATCACAAAATAACTCACATGATAAATGGATATTAGCCCAGAAACTTAGAATACCCAAGAAACAATTTGCAAACACATGAAACTCAAGAAGAAGGAAGACCAAAATATGTATACTTTGTTCCTTCTTAGAATGGAACAAAACACCCATGGAAGGAGTTACAGAGATAAAGTTCTGAGCTGAGTTGGAAAGAAGGACCATCCAGAGACTGCACCACCCGGGGATCCGCATTATAAACAACCACCAAAACCAGACACTATTGCATATACCAGCAAGCTTCTGCTGGCAGGATTCTGATGTAGTTATCTCTTGCGAGGCTATACCAGTGGGTGGAAAATACAGAAGTGGATGCTCACAGTCATCTATTGGATAGAACATAGGACCCCCAATGAAGTAGCTAGAGAAAATATCCAAGGAGTTAAAGGGGTGGTAACCCTATAAGAAGAACAGCGATATGAACTAACCAGTACCCCCTTCCCTGAGCTTTTGTCTCTGTTGAATATGTAGCAGAAGATGGCCTAGTAGGACATCAAATGGCAGGAAAGACCCTTGGTGTTGCAAAGTTTATATGCCTCAGTACATGGGAATTCCAGGGCCAGGAAAGCAGGGGTGGGTGGTTTGGGGAGTAGGGCGTGGGAAGCATATAGGGGACTATTAGGAAAGCATTTGAAATGTAAATGAAGAAAATATCTTAAAAAAAAGAACTGTAAGGCTATTAAGGAACACATCCTAAATCAGAATATAATTTGGATACTAATCTATGGTATTTTTCATATTATATGCTGCTTTGTACTGTCTCTTGAGGAAAAGCAAAGTAAAAGCAACTTCAAAAAAAAAAAAAGAAAGAAAGAAAAAAGAAAAGAAAAATATCATCCTGAGTGAGATAACTCATACCCAAATGTACATTGCATAGTATATACATAGTAATAAATGGATATTAGCCAAAAAAAGGGGGGGGGGAGTACTGAATCCCCAAGATACAGTCCACAGAACTCAAAAAGCTCAAAAAGGAGAACTGCCCAAGTGAGGATGTCTCAGTCCCCACTTGGGAGAGAGGGAAGAGAACAATCACAAGTGGGGACAGAGGGAGGGAAGGTGGACAGGGTGAGGGGGAGTGTGGGGGAAGAGAGAGGAACCTTATCTGGTATTGGGAGAGGGAGGAGGACTGAAGCCCTAAGGGCCAGCAGAAAAAAATGCAAATAGGCAACCTTAGGAAATAGGAGGTTGGAAGACACCCCAGAACACCCCAGATACCTGGGAGGTCAGAGACTCCCAAGTACTCAATGGGAGGGGATCTTATATGAAATGACCAACAGAAGGGAGAGGGAACTTATAGAGCCTACCTTCTTTAGAAGACAGGACATCAAGTGACAGATGAGGTTCCCATCCTACAGTTCTATCTCTGACCCATATTGTTCCTACCTGAAAAAAATTACAGGGATGGAAATGGAGAGGAGCCTACAGAAAAGAAGGTCAGCATAGGCCCAAAGTGGGATCCAGCCTCAAGGGTGTGTCCCAAGGCCTCACACTCTTACTAAGGCTATGGGACACTCATAAAAGGATCTATCATGACTGCCTCCAAAAGACCCGATAAAACAGCTGAAAGAGTCAGATGCAGATTATTTGCACTCAACCATGTAGAGAAACATCTAACCCTGTTGTTGAATCAGGAAGATTTTAAAAGCTGAAGAGAAGGGCAATCCTGCCAGAGGACCAGCAGTCTCAATTAATCTGGATACTCGAGATCCCTGAAACACTGGACCACCAAACAGGCAGCATAACACCAGCTAATAAGAGGCCCTCAATACACATACAATAGAGGACTTCATGGTCTGTGTTCATTCAGAGATTATGAACCTAACCTCAAGATCTTGGAGGACCCAAGGCCTTTAGAGTTCAGGTGAGGTGGGGGTGTGGCATACACTTGGAGATGGGGTTGGATCTGGAGAAGATGTGGAATGTGGAGAAGTTGGAGGGTAGATGGGAGTGGGGTGGGGAATGAATATGGAGTGTAAAACCAAATTAAAAATAAAATAAAATTTTAAAAAATAATTCATAAATTCCTTTTCCACATGGTCCTTTCTGCTGGGGCAGACTGGCTAGCCAGTCTCCTCCCCTGAAAATACCATATCCTGAACCAACCAGAAGATCCACTACAATCAGAGCATTTAGTAAGAACCTTTTGCCTGAAGTCCCAAATCTACCTCAAGAGCCCATTAGATTTGGGACCCATTACCCCCCAAAACCACTGCTGGCTGAATATCACACCCCTTCTACCCAGTCCTTAATGTGGGAGCAGGCGGCTAGCCAGCCTGCTCCCATGAAAATACCACATGTTGAGCCATCCCAGATGATCCACTGTCACTTAGAGACATTCAGGCAACTAACACCAGAGCCTGAATCATCCCATGAGATCTGATACACACAGGGCAGCTTGTATGCTTCTCTGAAGACAGCACAATTTGAAGGCATCCCAGGAGCTCCTCTATACACAGAGCAACTGAGGCAACAGACACCACACTCTGAAGACCTCCCTGGGGCTCTGGGGCTCTGTGGCAGGCAGGGTAACTAACCCAATAGACTGAAAGCTGCCTAGAGCTCTGGTGCACACAGGGGCACAGAAACCACTGTTCATGCGCACCCCACTCAGAGAACAGTTTACACAGCTTAACTGCTCCTCTGAAGACCCAATAGTCTGAACTCCTCCCAGGAGATCTATTGCAGTCAGGGTAACAGAGTAGCAGCTTTCCTGCCCATCTGTAAAACCCACAGGTAGAAGGATCCACAGGTGGTCCACAACAGCCAGGGCCACAAGCCTACCAGGAGACCTGATGCAACTAGGACAAAAGAGATCGACTCCATATAGAATCACCCAGACCAACACACAACAGGGATAAACAGATGGTGAGAAGCAACAGAAGCCAGTATAGAGGGGCATCATCAGAACCCATTTCTCATTACATGTTGGGGCATCTTCTGAGCATATGCCTAGAAGTGGTATAGCTGGGTCCTCAAATAGTAATATGTCGAATTTTCTGAGGAGCCTGCCACATTGAATTCCAGAGTGGTTGTACCAGCTTGCAATCCCACTAGCAGTGAAGGAGTTCCTCTTTCTCCACATCCTTGCCAGCATCTGCTGATATCTGAGGTTTTGATCTTAGCCATTCTGACTGGTATGAGGTAGAATTTCAGGGTTGTTTGATTTCATTTTCCTGATGACTAAGGATGTTGAATATTTCTCTATGGTGCTTCTCTGCCACTCATTATTCCCCTGTTGAGAATTCTTTATCTCTTTATTCATTTTTTAATAGGGATATTTGGTTCTCTGAAGTATAACTTCTTGAGTTCTTTGTATATATTGGATATTAGCCCTCTATCAGAAGTAGGGTTTGTAAAGATATTTTTCCAATCTGTTGGTTGCTGTTTTGTCTTACTGACAGTGTCCTTTGCCTTACAGAAGCTTTGCAATTTTATGAGGTTCCATTTATCAACAGCTCCACTATGTTTGTAGCAGTAATTTTTTTTCTAATAATAGCCAGAAGCTAGAAAGAAACAAGATGACCTTCAACAAAGGAATTAATACAAAAAAATGTGGTAATTTACACAATGGAGTACTACTCGGCTATTAAAGACAATGATTTCATGAACTTTTTAACTTTTTTTTTTGTTGTTGGCAAATGGATGGAACTAGAAACCATCATCCTGAGTGAGGTAATCCAATCACAAAAGAACACACATAGTATGCCCTCATTGATAAGTGAATATTAGTCCAGAAGTTTGGAATACCCAAGATACAATTCTTAGACTAGATGTAGCTCAAGAAGAAGGAAGACTGCAGGGTGGATACTTTGGCCATTCTTAGAAGGTGGATCAAAATACCCATTGGAGGAGATACAGAAACAAAGATTGAAGAAAAACTGAAGGAAAGGCCATCCAGTGACTGTCCCCACCTGTGCATATTACCATATACAGTTCCCAAACCCAGACACTATTATGGATGCCAAGAAGTACTTGCTGACTGGAGCCTGATATAGCTGTCTCCTGAGAGGCTATTCAGTTCCTGACAATTACAGAAGTGGATGCTCATTGGACTGAGCTCAGGGTCCCTAGTGGAGGAGCTAGAGAAAGGACCCAAGGAGCTGAAGGGGTTTACAGCCCCATGGAAGAAACAACAGTATGAGCCAACCAGTACCCCAGAGCAAACAATGACTAAACCACCATCAAAGAGTACACATTGAGGTCTCAATGCTCCAGCCTCATATGTAGCATAGGATGGCCTTGTGGAACATCAATGAAAGAAGAGACCCTTGGTTACTTCTGAAGGCTCTTTGACCCAGTGTAGGGGAATGTCAGACAGGGAAGCATGAGTGGGGTGGATTCCTGAGCAGGGGGGAGGAGGGACTGGACGTTGCGTTTTTGGAGGAGAGGAAACATGGAAAAGGTAATAAATTTTTAAATGTAAATGTATATATGTATATATATATATATATCTCCCAGTTCTCTGACTGCAGCAAGCCATTAATACATCAACACACCCCCAAATCAGGAAGCTGACCTAAAATTATATCTCATGAAGATAACAGAGTCCTTTAACTCACTAAAAGAAATACAGGAAAATACAGGTAAACAGGTAGAAACCTAAAGAGAAAAATAAATAATTCCCTTAAAGAAATACAGGAAAACACAATTGAACAGGTGAAGGATTTAATAAAGTTGTCCAAGACCTAAAAGTGGAAGTAGAAACAATAAATAAAACACAAATGGAGGAATACTTGGAAATCGAAAACCTAGGAAAGACATCAGAAATTATAGAGATAAGTATCACAAACAGAATACAGGAGATAGAAGAAAGAATCTCAGGTGTAGAAGGTACCATAGAGCAGACTGACATAACTGTCCAACAAAATTAAAAATGTAAAAAACTTCTAACCCATAGCATTCAGGAAATTCAGAACACAATGAAAAGAGTAGATCTAAAAAATACTTAGAATAGAAGAAAATGAAGACTCTAGCTCAAATGACCTGAAAATTCTTCACCAAAGTCATAGAAGAAAACTTCTACAACCTAAAGAAGAGATGGCCATAAAGATGCAAAAAGTTTATAGAATACCAAGTAAATGGGAGCAAAAAAGAAAATCCTCTCATTATATAATAATCAAAACAATAAACATATGAATCAAAGAAAGAATATTAAAGATGTAAGTGAAAAGGGCCAAGTAACATACAAAGAGACCTACCAAAAATGCACCAGACTTCTCAACAGAGCCCTATGAAAGCTGGAAGAGCCTGGTCAGAGGTCATGCAGACTCTAAGAGAACACAAATGCCAGCCCAGGCTGCTATGTCCAGCAAAACTCTCAATCAACATAGATGGAAAAAAAAACAAATATAACAGGAGAAGAGAAAATTTAAACATTATCTATCCACCAATCCAAAGGAACCTAGAAAAAATAAAAAGTAACCTACACCACAAGGAAGGTGCCTATGCGAATATAAAGGCAAGATATTTAGCATTAAACAACAAAGCCAAAATGAACCACAAGCACATGAAGTCATCTACAAAAAAAAAAAAAAACAAAACAAAAAAAAAACAAGAAAAAACAACAATCATCTGTCTTTAATATATCTCAATGTTAATAGACTCATCTCACCTATAAAAAATACACAAACTAGCTGGGCGTGGTGGCACACATCTTTAATGCCAGCACTTGGGAGGCAGAGGCAGGTGGATTTTCTGAGCTCGAGGCCAGCCTGGTCTACAGAGTGAGTTCTAGGATAGACAGGCTAAAGAGAGAAACCTTGTCTTGGAAAAAAAAAAAAAAAAGACACAAACCAACAGACTGGATACTCAAATAAAATCCAGCATTTTGCTGCATACAAAAAAACACACCTCAATTAACAATGACAAACACTATCTGATCGTAAAAGAATAGAAAAAGGTCCTTCAAGTAAATAGTCCCAGGAAACAAGATGGATTTGCCATCCTAATATCCAATAAAATAGACTTTCAGCCAAAAGTTATCAAACCTGAGACTAATCTCAATAATGAATATTGATGCAAAAATAATCAATCAAATCTAAGAACACATCAAAACCATGATTCAACATGATCTAGTAGGCTTCATCCCAGGGATTTAAGGTTGGTTCAATATAAGAAAATCAATTAACATAATCCAGGATGTAAATAAACTCAAAGAAAAAAAAAATCACATGATCATCTCCTTAGATGCAGAAAAAGCATTTGACAAAATACAACACCCCTTCATGTTAAAAGTATTGGAGAGATCAGGAATTCAAGAAGACTACCTAAACATAATAAAAGCATTTTTCAGCAAACCAACAGCCAATATCAAATTAAATAGAGAGATAGTTGAAGCAATCCCACTAAACAATAAAACAATAATAGTTCAAGGGGGATACAAATTGGCAAAGAAAAGATAAAGGTATCCCTATTTGTAAAACATATGATGGTAAACATAAGCCAAAAAATTCTACCAGATAACTTCTCCTGCAGATAAACAACTTTAGCAAAGTGACCAGATAGAAAATTAACTCAAAAAAAAAAAAAAAAAAAAAAAAAAGCCAGGCGTGGTGACGCACGCCTTTAATCCCAGCACTCAGGAGGCAGAGGTATGCGGATTTCTGAGTTCGAGGCCAGCCTGGTCTACAAAGTGAGTTCCAGGACAGCCAGGGCTATAGAGAGAAACCCTGTCTCGAAAAACCAAAAAACCAAAAAAACAAAAAAAAAACAAAAAAAAAAAAAGTAGCCTTCATTTATACAAATGATAAACAGGCAGAAAAAGAAATTAGAGAAACTACTCCCTTTGTAATAGTCACAAATAATATAAAATATCTTTGGGTAACTCTAACCAAATAGGTGAAAGATCTGTATAACAATAACTTCAAGTCTCTCAAAGAAGAAATCGAGGAAGATCTCAGAAAATGGAGAGATCTCCCATGCTCAAGGATTGGCAAAATTAACATAGTAAAAGTGACCATCTTACTAAAGACAATCTACAGACGCAATGCAATCCTCATCAATATATCAACACAATTATTCGAAGACATGAAAAGAGCAATTCTCAAATTCAACTTGAAAGAAAAAACCCATAATAGCCAAAACAATTCTCAACAATAAAGGAAAAGCTGGGGGAATCACAATCCCTAACCTCAAGCTCTACTACAGACTAGTAGTAATAAAAACTGCCTGATATTGGTACAGAGACAGGTACGTTGATCAATGTAATAGAATTGAATACCCAGTAATAAAACCATGCACTTGATCTTTGATGAAGAAGCCAAACATATACATTGGAAAAAAGAAACCATCTTCAATAAATGGTGTTGGTCTAACTGTCTGTCTGTGTGTCCTAAAATGAAAATAGAATAATATTTGTCACCTTGTACAAAGCTCAAGTCCAAGTGGCTAAGGACTTCAGCATAAAACCAGATACACTGAATCTAACAGAAGAGAAAGTGGGAAAGAGCCTTGAACTCATTGCCACAGGGGGAAATTTCCAAAGCAGAACTCCAATGGCTCATGCTCTAAGATCAAAAATTGATAAATGGGACCTCATAAAATGGGAAAGTTTCTGTAAAGCAAAGGACATAGTCAATAAAACAAATTGATAACCTACAGATTGGGAAAAAATCTTCACAAATCCCACATCCAATAGAGGGCTAAAATCCAAATCATATAAATAACTCAAGAAGCTTACCATCAAAAATACCAAACAGCCCAATCAAAAAACAGAGTATAGTACTAAACCAAGAATTTACAACAGAGGAATCTTGAATGGCTGAAAATCACCTAAAGAATTATTCAAAGTCATCTGGCAACAGAGAAATGCAAATGAAAATTACCCTGAGTGTCCACCTTACACCAAGATCAAAATGTCAGGCAACATATATACAGCAGAGGACTGCTGGGTCTGGGATCAGTCAGAGAAGATGCATCTAACCCTCAAGAGAATGGAGGCTCCAGGGAATTTAGAGGTCTGCTTGTAGGACATGAGGGGGGTGGTAAGTGATGGGGACATTCTCGTGGAAACAGGGAGTGGGGAGGAGGTATGTTATGTGGAATTGTCAGAGGTTGGAGTGGGAGGGGGAAGAAAATAGATAGATAGATAGATAGATAGATAGATAGATAGATAGATAGATAGATAGATAGATAGATAGATAGACAGATAGATAGACAGATAGATAGATAGATGATAGATATTTAAATAAAAGAGACATTTTCTAACTTGTAATAAGGACACATGCTCCACTATGTTCATAGCAGCCTTATTTATAATGGTCAGAAGCTAGTAAGAACCCATATTCAACAGAGGAATGGATACAAAAATTGTGGTACATTTACACAATGGAAGTACTACTCAGCTATTAAAAACAATGAATTTATGAAATTCTTAGGCAAGTGGATGGATCTGAAGGATATCATCCTGAGTGAGGTAACCCATTCACAAAAGAAAACACATTATATGCACTCACTGATAAGTGGATATTAGCCCAGAAACTGAGAATACCCAAGATACAATTTACAAAACACATGAAACTAAAGAAGAAGGAAGACCAAAATGTGGATACTTATATCCTTCTTAGAAGGAGGAACAGAATACCCATAAAAGGAGTTACAGAGACAAATGTTCAAACAGAGACTGAAGGAAGGACCATCCAGAGACTGCTCTACCCGGGGATCCATCCTATAAACAACCACCAAACCCAGACACTATTGCATATGCCAGCAATATTTTGCTGACAGGACCCTGATATAGCTGTCTCCTGTGAGGCTATACCAGTGCCTGCCAAATACAGAAGTGAATGCTCACAGTCATCTATTGGATGGAAGACAGGGTCCCCAATGAAGGAACTAAAATTTCCAAGGAGCTGAAGGGATCTGGAGCCCTATATGAGGAACAACAATATGAACTAACCAGTACCCCCAGAGCTCCCTGGGACTAAACCACCAACTAAAATACAAACAAACAAACAAACAAACAAACAACAAAACACATGGTGGGACTAGTGTCTCTAGCTGCATATGTAGCTGGCCATCAATGGGAGGTCAGGCCTTTGATCTTGCAAAGATTCTATGCCCAAGTATAGAGGAATGCCAGCGCCAGTAAGCAGGAGTTGGTGGGTTGGGGAGCAAGGGGAGGGGGGTCGGGATGGGGGATTTTCAGAGAGGAAAGTAGAAGGGGAAACCATTTGAAATGTAAATGAAGAAAATATCTAATTAATAAAAAGACCATTTTCTTTTTAAAAAGTATAAATGTGACTCTTTAGAGAGTTAACAGCAATAAAACATAATTGTGAGTTTATATTTATTTATGCAAAAGTTGATCTTAATGACACCATTACTAACGATATGCATCTGACATTTCTGTTCCCTTCTGCCCATTGTTTCTGTAGTGTGAGCATAAGAAGCTCTTTGCAAGCTTTCTTGTAGTTGATAAAATGTTCTCAGAGTGCAGGAAATACAAGTTGATTTGCATTTGGAATCAATTCATTCAGCCTTAGAGAAGTTTTAGCATTAAGACTTTGATAAATGCTTCAGTTTTCTAGAGTGGGGAAATTCTTGAGGCATATTCAAACAATTTTCCAGCTGGATTATAATGCAATACTTGGTATCAGTAAGCTACTGACTAAATAATCATTTGTTGGAATTCTTCTGTCTCCTTTTCGACATCCTTTTCTGATCTTTTCCCAAACAAATTCATTAAAATTAAGAATTCCTATGTAATTGTCTATTTCTAGAAAACAAATAAATATGGCAGGTTTCCTGCCTTTAGCTAACATTAATATAAATCCAATTACGTTTCCATATTCCCCTTGGTCCCATTTTCTTCCCATGAATCTTGCTTTAATATCTTAGGCCTGCAGTAATACTGTTATTCCCTGAAGAACAATGGCACATAACTTGGTCTCCCCTCTATAAATATCACGTTATTCATTTTTAAAAACATGGTTAAAGTTCTACTCTGTTCCTACAATGATTTTTCCTGTTATATTATGTACATGTTAATGATAAAAACAGACAGACCTTCATCAACCCCTGCATCCTTAGTAAAATCATTAGATTATATGGATCTGTAAACTGCATGAAAATCATCTTGTGTGCCTAATAAATTTTCTGTATTTATGCACCATTGATGAATTTCAAAGTTAATGATTTCTGACAAGTACATAGCCAGTGTTTTATATCTGCCTTCTCTTTCCTTAAATATTTGCAGAGGTGTTATTTGGAAAAGAATCTTCTCAAAATTAATACAAATATCTAGAATCTAGGTAATTAATTTCCTTGCTTACAAGGTGATGATTACTGTATGATCTGATTGCTTGAAGCTAATTTGTAACTATGCTTCTCATTTGGATTCTTGCATACTATAGTAATAGAAAGTGACTCTTCAACGTTGCCGTAATCAATTGCTCTAAATTTAATGATTTCAGGCAAATAAAAATATTGATCCCCACTTCTGACTTCAAACTCTGTTTTTGTTTTTGTTTTTTGTTTGTTTGGTTTTGATTTTTGGTTATTTTTTGTATTTAAGTGACTCTTTCTTGTTTGTTCTAACCCCATCATTTGCTCCAAAATTCTCCTTCCCCCCTCTTTCCTCCTCTCTTTTCCACTCTCTTTCTCTTACGGTAATTCATGATATTGGATTAGACTGTGTTGACTATAAGAAATATTTTTACTCTTATAAAATAAATGTACAATTTATGGCTTTGTATACTGTATTCAAGTACTTGAAGGACATTTTCTACTGACTGATAATTGACATATTCACTTTTGAGGTAATTTGAGATGTGAAGTTTAAAAAATCTGATTTGTGCTACAGAAATGTCCAAAAATATATGTGTGTATTTCACCTATAAGAAGCACTCAAATATTAACAGAGCAAATAAAATGTGGAACTTATTAAATGAATAAAACCCACAACCAAAGTGTAGTGTTTTAACACCATGCTTGAGCATGCATCAAAATCCTCAAAGCTCTAGGAAGGCAATGTTAGAAAATTTTATATATGAAATTAATTGACTCTCACATTAAAATTTGATCATAATTTAATAATATTATTAATAATATTTATTTGAAAGTTAGAATCTGAAAAATACCCTATTACTCTTCCAGTAAAAATGCATTTGTTACTGTTATATTGCTTTGAAGATACACCATGACCAAAACCACTCTTAGAAAAGAAATTATTTAATTGGGAATTTGGTTATAGTCTCAGTTAATTAGTTAGTTATGGGTTAGTGCATAATCATTATGACAGAAGGCAGACAGACTTGGCACTGAACAAGTATCTGAGAGCTTTAGATGCTGATCCATAGGCAGTAGTCAGAGGGGGAGACAGAGAGACAGAGAGACAGTAAGATAGAAATAAAGAGAAGGAAAGAGCCTGGTATGAGTCTTTTTGTTTCCTGAAACTCAAACCTAGTGACATATCTTTACCAACAAGACCACTGAAATAAAGCCCTACCACCTAATCTTTCCCAAAGAGTTTGTTTCACTGACTGGGGATCACATATTCAAACCTATGGGGATCATTTGCATCCAAACACCTACAGCAAGAACATTTTTTTTCTCTTCTTTATTTCCTGACTTCTCTGTCTCTACTACCAGCCACATTCTTTGTTCCTTCTTATTATTCTATTTTTTAATTCTTCTTTGTTCTTTGATTTTTATTAATTTCCTTCCCCTCATCTCTATGCTTTTATTATTCTGTTACTCCTTTTTCATTGTGGCACATGAATAATATTACTTGCAAGTTGGAGGTTACCATTCTTTTAAATTGATTCAAACATCAAGATTAAAAGGTTAGTTGTAATCAGAATAGAATGAAGTGCTATTGAAATTAATACATGAACATCTCTATGATAATCATTGAGTTGTGTTAGTATTTTGCATCTGGCAAACCAATAATCACATACTTAAAATAGCAGTAGTTCATTTTACACTTTGGTTTATCAGAAATTGGATACAATTTCCAGAACACCACAAAAGGCAACATTTTACAAGCTATTTTGTTATTAGCACAATTCAATGTATTTTTTTCCTTGTGAGTCTTGCATTTCTAATTGCTCTAGTTAATTCTTCTAGTGAAGAAACTCATTAAAAATTTCCTGTTCACTTTAGGTATCTATTGTGCTCTTTTATTTTTGCTAAGGTTTTTATGTTATTACTTTAGGAATCCCATGATGTCCATAGACACTACACATAACAATCATTGACCTTTATCATAAACTTAAATTCTCTTTTCCTATTTAAGGTGATCATGACAGTTAATGTTGATAGATAACAGGATGTAGAATATCTTAAGATAGTCTACTGTGAATGCCAGTTAAATGTTACTTAGATTAACTTAGCATTTGGGTGTAACTATCTTGATTGGATTAATTAAAGTAGAAAAACATGTTTTACTGGGATAAACTGGGAATAATACAATTCCATGTCTTGTGTTCTAAAGCTGAATAAAAAGAAAGTATGATGAATAAGAGCATTTTTTGTTCTTTAATTCTTAATTATAGAAGCAAATCACCCCACTGTCCCCATGTCTTCCTCAGTGTTATGGGTTATTCCCTACATGCATATATCAAAACAGACCCATATGCCATAAGTCTGTCAGTCACTTTTCCCAGAGATGATTAAAGTAACAAAAACATTATTCACAATATAAATACTCAAATAACATATGATGTATCATTAGTATATTAAAGTAACTTAGTTTTATAACATCAAGTATTTTTATAACCTCACCATTAACTAAAAAGTATATAAATCAAGTGTACTAACTTAAAATTTTAGATGTAGTACTTTAAAAAGAAATTACTGTTTCTATAAATTACATTATAGTTTGAGAATATCAAATAAATACCTAGTGAACTTATCACATCCATGTTCTATTTCCTTTTGTACCCTTCCTTACCTTGATTTATTCCTCCTGCCTCTGCAGTCTTCTTCCTCTTCTCCTTGTCTTCATCTTCTTTTTCTTTTCTTCTTCTTCTTCTTCTTCTTCTTCTTCTTCTTCTTCTTCTTCTTCTTCTTCTTCTTCTTCTTCTTCTTCTTCTTCTTCTTCTTCTTCTTCTTTGTCTTTTCTCCTCCTTCTCCTTATCCTCCTCCTCCTCCATCTCCTCCTCCTCCATCTCCTCCTCCTCCTCTTACTCCTCCTCCATCTCCTCCTCCTCTTCCGCCTTCTTCTCCTTCTTCCATCCTTTTCCCTTCTTCCCCTCTATTCTTCTTTTTCACCCATGAAATACAATCTGTACTGCCATTCTGTCCACATGTGTGGGCCATCAAATGAAGCCTACCAGTGACCACAGTTTCTAGAACAGTATATCATGCTTCAGCAGCTATCAATTACCAATCTCATTTTAATAAGGGATGGAGCCTACAGAGCCTTTCTCCCTACCAGATGATTAAAAAAATTATCTATTTCTGAAATTTTGCAAGAAAGTGCAGATCTGCATTCCTTAGTGTATCAGCCATTCGATGTCCAGAAGATAGCATTTCACTGAACTATCCATGGTTTGACACATGTATTATTTCAAATTTAATTTATTTTTACATAATATTTTAAATATACATATTTGTTCTCCAACTCCTTCCAGATCCTTCCAATCTTTCACTCTCAACTTCATCTTCTCATTTTGTTCTCATAAACTCCTCCAATTTTCTTTCAACCTTTGTATCAACTCACCTTCATGTTATCTTTTCCTCTTTCCAAAACAAAACCAAAACAATAATGAAAATGAAAAGAAACAAAAACTAATTAGATAAAAATTACCAAAACAAAAAGTATCCACAAAGATAAAGACAAATTCAATTTTGTATTGACTAGCCTGTTCTGTCTGCATAGGGCCTGCCCTGAAATTTTTTTCAATGTACTTAAGAGAAAACTGAGTTTGCGCTATTTTCATTTGTTCTTTTTTGATTTTGTTTTGTTTTTCATTTTGATTTGTTTTTCTTCCCAACAGGTTCGATCTTTTTGATTAGTGTTTGAAGTTTGTGCTCACTACCCATTAATACTGTTGGGATTTGGTCTGGTTTGAATATAGATT
>JAKYLM010000420.1:0-7500 GCA_023634145.1 Thymallus thymallus
AGAGAGAGAGAGAGGTAGAGAGAGAGAGAGAGAGAGGTAGAGAGAGAGAGAGAGGTAGAGAGAGAGGTAGAGAGAGAGAAAGAGTTAGAGAGAGAGGTAGAGAGAGAGAGAGAGAGAGTGGGAGAGAGAGAGGAAGAGAGGGAGGTAGAGAGAGAGTGTACTGTCTACTGAGAGTATACAGTGTACTGTAAAGGGTGAAGGTCTAACTTAACATACATGTTAGTGTATACAGTGTACTGTAAAGGGTGAAGGTCTAACTTAACATACATGTTAGTGTATACAGTGTACTGTATGTTGGATCTTCAGTTCAGAGGAAGAGGACCAGGCAACAAGATCAGAGTTGATTTGATTGGGGATCGACTGGCCTCCAGTTTTGACTTCTAATCAGTTTTGACTTCTAATCAGGTGATTCTCTGACTCACTGAGTCCCAGATTAAATCCCAGTGATGGGGAACATGAAGTCTGTTGTTAATTCTAGTCTCCTTGGAACCCAAAGACAAACAGTGGAGACCAAGAAGAGAGAGAATGGGCTGGAGTGGAACTCAGTGACCTAATCATGCAGGAAGAAATCTGGGGACAAATTATGATTTGATTCGATATGACACTGTTATTGTCCATTTATATGGAAATGCATTTGTTGAGGCTGGTATACAAAATCAAATCATTATCTTGACACACCCTTCATATCAGCAACACCTTGATGTGAGCTGTGTCACTAGCAACAATCATGTTATGATTGGATACTATTGTAAAAAAAAAAAGATCCACTTTACAATGAAAAAACATTGAGTTTTGATCGATTTGAACACCGATTGGTTAAGTTAAGAGTCAAGGTTTGGGATAGTGTAAAACAAAATGATAAAATGAGCACTGGGATTGAACCCACAGCCGGAGCTCTCGGTGTACAAGGCCCTAACAAGCTCAAGCCTACTTGATGGTAATAGCGCTCACGGTTGCCCGTAGTGGCCATTATTGAAGGCATCTCTTGACGTCCTGGGGACCTGGATAAACGTTAAATATTACATTGGATCTGGAGTCACCTGGCTGTTCTAAGATGCATACTTTCCGATTTACCAAACTCACTTCCTTGTTTAGCCTTAATCACTTGCGCTGCTCGCACTTTGAATTCCACAATGTGGAAGGGAGGTTCTAAGGGTTGCACTAGATGGTGATGGACTGAGAGATCAGCCAATTAAAACCAGCGGTTGTTTCGTCCACTCTTGCCATAGGTTTCCAGTCAAGCCCTGTCCTGAGGCGTCTCAACAGAGAAACAGTAAATAGACCTCATTCCTTTAGAAAACACCTACTCTGAAACCCATTATATGTACATGTATGTCATTTAGAAGACTCTCTTACCCAAAGCAACTTACAGGAGCAATTAGGATTAAGTGCCTTGCTCAAGGGCACATCGTCAGATGTTTCACATAGTCGGCTCAAGGATTCCAACCAGCAACCTTTCGGATACTGGCCCAACACTCTTAACCGCTAGGCTACCTGTCACCCTACCATTGCCTACCACATTTTCTCCAGTCGCATCTTCGGTCATTACCCCAGAATGTCTGCCTGACTGGCTCAATCTAAACAGCCCTGTATCCCTGACTGTGTACCAACTAATAATGCTAACAGTAGGAGACATTGATGTATGTCAACAATTAGGGACACGTTGGCTTCGGCAGGTTGTTATGTCGAGGTGGTGGTGCTAGCGTTGGTGCGACACACAATCGGTGCAGTGGGGCTCCAACGGATCACAAAACCCTGATCACAGCGAAGTCGAGTCCAAACATGGTCTGCTTGGGTCTGTCTGTCTCAGCGGTAGAGATCACAACAGCTACCTGTGGAGATCAGAAAGAGAGCAACCTCGCTATCCACCGCAACGTCACAGCATGTGTGTGCGTGTGCGTGTGTGTTTACAGTGCAGCGCTGTAGGAACCCAATAAGGGACGTTGTGTACAGCCCAGTTGTTTTCGTTATATTCTGGCTGTTTGGATCCTTCCTCTAGAGTTCCAGTAGAAACGGACAGACAGACAACCAACAGAGTGTTTGGATAACTGTGAGGCCTCGTGAGAGTTAGGACGTAACTTTCTGTGTACAACAACAGATACTGATCCTGTGGTTGGTGTTAGTATTGTAGCTATTCTAATGATATGTATACCTTTGGTACTGCGATGTTGTTCATACATTACTTCACTAGTCGCTGGTCTATAGGAGAAGGCCAACCTTAAACACAAGTTAGTCTGCTATCAGAGACTGTGAGTAAGCATTTAATTGAACCATGTATACAAGTATCTTGTGTATATGACAAATCAACTTTGATTTGATTTAAACTGATGAAATAGTACTACTACCTACTACTAACAGCCTAGAAATGAAGTGTATGGATGACAAGAAGGATTTGTATTGATCCATTCCCACTTCATGAATAATTCCTGCCTGTAAATGCCAGCGTCCTTAGTTTTTTTTACAAGGCACTTTATATTATTATTCATTATTTATTATTGTCATTATTAATATCAGCGGACCAGTCAATGGCTGCGTTCCAAATGGCACCATAGGACTTGGGTCAATTGTAGTGCACTATGTAGGGAATAGGGTTCCATTTGCGACACAGAGAGTGACTCAGCCACACAGTAAATCAGTTATTGTTCATGCTGTACAATAGCCACGCCACAGTCAATTAACAAGTAATTGGGGTCAAAAATAACCATTCATTGCTACACAGACTCAAAAAAGCTCAATGGCCTTCTAACACAGGAGACGTCATTCATCACCTGGCTTTACAATGAACAATGACAATTTTTCATGTTTTTAGATTGCTGTCAGAATTTAAAGGCAATCCATCATTCACAATATATGAATATGAATGTGTCTCCCTTTTCCACCCTCCCCCTCTTCTCCCTTTTCCACCCTCCTCCTCTTCTCCCTTTTCCACCCTCCTCCTCTTCTCCCTTCTCCATCCTCCTCCTCTTCTCTCTGCCGTTTCCATAGTATTCCCCATCCTTCACTTGGATTAGGAGAAAATGCAAAAGAAAGGTGGAAAAGACGGCATTTCATTCCATTGTTTTCATAATAGCATTAAACAACAAGAGAGAGAGAGAGAGAGAGAGAGAGAGAGAGAGAGAGAGAGAGAGAGAGAGAGAGAGAGAGAGAGAGAGAGAGAGAGAGAGAGAGAAATGAAAGAGTGTACAGTACTGAACAAGGCGAGTCCTCAGCAGAGCAGTGTCCTTCACATCAGACTCACAGAGGCCTCGGCATGTAACCATGCGTGGAAATGGAGTGTGTGCATATTTTAAACCACTCTCGCTCTGTCACACACACACACACACACACACACACACACACACACACACACACACACACACACACACACACACACACACACACACACACACACACACACACACACACACACACCTTCTCTCTCTCTCTCCTCACACAACCAATGAGTTTGACCTCTGAAAAGAACAGCTTGTCCTTGTTTTCTATTCTAAGGTCCTGTCAGGATGGCGTTTCTCAGAAGTGTTTTTCACTCCTGTCTTCCCCTACAGTCCAACCCACAATACCAAGGAACACCTGCACTACAGGTTGAGACAAATACCAAGGATGAGAACCAGACAATCACCAGAACCAGAAGTTGACTTTTTCTGCTGAAAATATTCCATAAGTCATTGAATGTCACTCGGCCACCCAGTCCCATACTGTTGCATACAATAATGTACATTGAAAGCTATTCATAAAGAACATGTAGCTTGCATAGGGAAAACTGAGGGTTTGAGTTGATTGTGAGTCCATATGAAGGCAATGCCACGTCATCCTTCTCCTGAGGTGCCTGTGCCATTACTTAACAGAATGTAGCTTCGTACAGGGACAACTCAGGCTGTAGGCCATTGATTTTCAAGATATGGCTTTGCTACTGTAGACCTGCATAGTTGGATATAATGTGTCTATATCAGGGTTTCTTCAATTATGGGTCGAGACCCAAAGTGGGCCCTGGGCATGAGAGAGGTGGGTCCTGAGTTTTGAGAGTATCTATATCACACAATATTTCTTCTTAATGGTGCCGTTGGAGGACAGTTTCTGTCATGGGAGGATGGTCAATTGCTCATTTGGGTCTCGAGCTGGAAAAGTTTAAGAAACCCTGGTCTATATGGAAATTAATTATTGAAAAAATCTTTATTGAAAGGAGCCAAGTAATGGAGTATTGCAATGTCAAAAGGGATGCAGTGGGCGTTGATAACTTGACGAATGAATATAGCATATAACAATACTATAGAAAACTATACTAAACCATAGCATAGCATACCATACCAAACCAGACACCACGACGCAATGCAGAGTGCCTGAATACAGCCCTAAACCGTGGTATATTGGCCATGTGCCACAATCCCCCGAGGTGCCTTATTGGTATTATAAACTGGGCAGTAAAAATAAATGTTTTGTCATACCTGTTGTATAACGTCTGATATACCATGTCTGTCATCCAATCAGCATTCAGGGCTCGAAATATGTTGAGACACAGCTGAAATATTCAACGTATTATCTGATTCGTAAATGTTTACGACCTGATTTCTGTAGTGGTCAATCAGAGTAATCAGTGAAATAATTTCAACAGCTTTCATGGTAAAAAGAAAAGTGTCATCTGTAGTGATTGTTGATACAACGCTTTATAATGAGTATTCAAACTGACACTGAAGGAGCTCTGTTACTCACTCAACAACCACTCACACACACATACGAACACACACACACACACACTCAACCGTGACAAGAGACACAGTAGCTATCAAGTGGACATCTGTCGCGGATGAAAAGAAAGAGCGTTAGAAAGAGAAGGAGGAGAGGAGGGAGGAGAGGAGGGAGTAGAGGAGGGTGGAGAGAAGGGAGGAGAGGAGGGAGGAGAGAAGGAGGAGAGGAGGGAGGAGAGGAGGGAGGAGAGAAGGAGGAGAGGAGGTAGGAGAGGAGGGAGGAGAGGAGGGAGGAGGGAAGGAGGAGAGGAGGGAGGAGAGGAGGGAGGAGAGAAGGGAGGAGAGGAGGGAGGAGAGGAGGGAGGAGAGTGGCGACAATGTTCATTTGACTTGATATATCTGTTAATGCAATTGAGTCACAATTCATAACAGTCTGCTCAAAAAGAAAATAGACAAAAGAAAGGAATTAATAAAATGATTGAATGCCTTCAAAGTGAGGAGAAATGATTAGTTAATTATATTAGTGTTCTCTCTACCCATCCACTTTAAGACAACATAGTCCTATGGGCTTTAATTAAGTTTCGGTTTCACTTCTGGGCAGTTTGACTGACAGCTAACAGAAAAATATGCACTAGTAAAAAGGCAACACGCTCAATAATCTATAGAGAGAGAGACGGCCCCACACGGCGTTATTAAAAAGGGCATGCCATATCTCTATCAATGCAGTTATGGCCATGTATGACGTTTTCTTTGGAGATGTGTTGAAACAATGCTTTGGCTAACTATGTAGTGTCGTTGTTCACATATTCTCAGAAAATTTGACTAACGCGTCGCTAGTACATTCAGAGGTAGTGTAGCTAACGCTAATACATTCAGAGGTAGTGTAGCTAACGCTAATACATTCACAGGTAGTGTAGCTAACGCTAATATATTCACAGGTAGTGTAGCTAACGCTAATACATTCACAGGTAGTGTAGCTAACGCTAATACATTTACAGGTAGGGTAGCTAATGCTAATACATTAACAGGTAGTGTAGCTAATGCTAATACATTTACAGGTAGTGTAGCTAATGCTAATACATTTACAGGTAGTGTAGCTAATGCTAATACATTTACAGGTAGTGTAGCTAATGCTAATACATTTACAGGTAGTGTAGCTAATGCTAATACATTTACAGGTAGTGTAGCTAATGCTAATACATTTACAGGTAGTGTAGGTAATGCTAATACATTTACAGGTAGTGTAGCTAATGCTAAAACATTTACAGGTAGTGTAGCTAATGCTAAAACATTTACAGGTAGTGTAGCTAATGCTAAAACATTTACAGGTAGCGCAGGAAAGCAGGTGGCAGTAATAATGGTTCTTCTTCGTGGCTGACTGCTCCTCTGATGAGCCTGTCATACCTCCCTCTGTTATCTATTCATGCTAACAAGCCTACAGACAGACGCACACACGGTAACAATCACACGGCTAGCCTGGTCCCAGATCTGTTTGTGCTGTATGCCGGCGTTAACACAGGCAGCCCAATTATGATATTTCTCTAATAATTGGGCAAAATATCAGAATTGGGCTGCGTGTGTAAACACAGGCTGTGTTCCCTATTTGGCATTACAACCAGATCTGTGAGCAGGCTAGCACACTACGGTGCTTCCTATTCAAATACACACCTCATTAAAGGTGTCAACTTCACCATCAGTCAGAAACCAAGGACCTATAATCCGTAAGTGCTACATACATTTCTGGACATATCAATTATTGATATATACCCATTGATTTGTAATAAATATAACTTATAAATGCCTCATGAGATTAGTTTAACTGTCATGTCATTTCAGGAACCAAAATATACATTTGTTTTAGTCCAATGTTTGTAAACAATGGAAATGTAAACAAACAGTGTATAGCCTCAAAACATGGATACAACTGTAATGTTGATATCACTGTATAGCCTCAAAACATGGATACAACTGTAATGTTGATATCACTGTATAGCCTCAAAACATGGATACAACTGTAATGTTGATATCACTGTATAGCCTCAAAACATGGATACAACTGTAATGTTGATATCACTGTATAGCCTCAAAACATGGATACAACTGTAATGTTGATATCACTGTATAGCCTCAAAACATGGATACAACTGTAATGTTGATATCACTGTATAGCCTCAAAACATGGATACAACTGTAATGTTGATATCACTGTATAGCCATAGTGATGGTGATGATGGTGATGATGATGATGATGGTGATGATGGTGATGATGATGATGGTGGTGATGATGATGACAGTAAGTGTCTTTAGCTGCCTGAAGGGTTAAATCTGTTCTGTTGTGTGTGTGTGTGTGGAGCCTCAGAGCTACAAAAGTATGTGGACATCCCTTCAAATTAGTAGATTCTGCTATTTCAGCCACACCCGTTGCTGACAGGTGTATAAAATCGAGCACACAGCCATGCAATCTCCATAGACAAACATTGGCAGAAGGATGGCCTTACTGAAGAGCTCAGTGACTTCCAACGTGGCACCGTCGTGGGATGCCACCTTTCCAACGTGCTGTTACTGTGAAGTGGAAACATCTAGGAGCATTAATGGCTGGCAGGCCACACAAGCTCACAGAACGGGACCGCCGAGTGCTGAAGCGTGTAGGTCGTAAAAATCGTCTGTCCTCGGTTGCAACACTCACTACCGAGTTCCAAACAGCCTCTGGGAGCAACGTCAGCACAAGAACTGTTCGTCTGGAGTTTCATGAAATGGGTTTCAATGGCAGAGCAGCCGCACACAAGCCTAAGATCACCACGCGCAATGCCAAGCGTCG
>JAKYLM010000420.1:12500-28533 GCA_023634145.1 Thymallus thymallus
TAAACGAGCTTCAACATGCTTTTTTTTCAGCAATGGAGTCTTGCGTGGTGAGCGTGCATACAGGCCATGGCGGTGGAGTGCTTACTGTTTTCTTTGAGACAACAGTACCTGCTAATTGCAGGTCTTCCTTGGCTCTTGGACAACTCTTCTGATTATTCTTTTCACTCCTCTGTCAGAAATCTTGCGAGGAGCACCTGGTCGAGGCAAATTTATGTTGAAATGATTGTCTGTCCACTTCCGTATTATGGCCCCAACAGTGCTCACTGGAACATTCAGAAGCTTATAAATGCGCCTATAACCAATGCCATCATTATGTTTTGCATTTATTAGGTTGTGAAGGTCTTGAGACACCTCTTTGCTTTTACCCATCATGAGATGTGTCTTGTGTGACACCTTGGCAATGAGACCTTTTTGTAGGCCATCAGTTGGGACTGAACCAGCTAATATTAATTTGCACTGACAAGGGGCTGGATTGCTTTTTAATTACTGATAGTTTTCAGCTGTTGTCTTGGCTTTCCATGCCTTTTTGCACCTCCCTTTCTTCATGTGTTCAATACTTTTTCCCTGTGTCATTTCACATTATTACACATAACTTAATTTCTGAACTTATTTGTTTTGGTTTCTTTGTATGTATGGATTACTTGGGTTGTTACCAACATCTGGTGAAAATGTCATGTCAATAGCACCTTTGGAAATATATTTACTGAGAAAAATGGTGACGTGTTCAGTACTTATTTCACCCGCTGTATGTATGTGTGTGTGTGTGTGTGTTCCTTTTCTCTACTGCTCCCTCCCTCCCTCCCTCCCTCCCTCCCTCCACCTCACCAAACTAACAACATGTCAGCTTCATTTCATCATCCACCCTTTGAAAGTAAAACTGTCCCCTCCATTCCTTCCATCCCTCCATCTCTCCATCCCTCATTTCCATCTCTCCTTTTCCCCAGGTCAGACTGTGGTACCAACACTGTTCAGATGGATGGAATAACTATCCCATCAATACAACCCCTGTGTGTGTGTGTGTGTGTGTGTGCGCATGTTTGGCTTCCACCACTAGGTTTCACAGTTTCATGTCAGAATTAGACGTTTATCCATGTTTCTGAAACGTCAAATTTAGAAATGTTGAAGGTCAAGTTAAGGTATTATCTCCACATTTTTAAAGTTAGGCATTAACTCCACATTTTTAAGGTTAGGCATTAACTCTGAATGATTCAGGTAAGGGTTACACACGCACACGCACACACACACACCATGGTGAGACTGTCCCACAGCTTTAGCTGGACAACCCAAACCACAGCAGCTGTGGCAACAGAGTACATACACAGCACACACACACACACACACACACACTTCTCCAGCAAAACCACAACCTTCCAGTGTTTGCAAGGGCATGGAATTTACATTATCACTCAAGATTTTTGCTAGCCAGAAACAAATAAGGTCCCCTAATAACCACCGGTGCATCAATCTAAGTAACAATAATACATTTGTTTTGCATGGGCTGTCTCAATCCATCAC
This sequence comes from Thymallus thymallus, assembly GCA_023634145.1. NCBI lineage: Eukaryota > Metazoa > Chordata > Actinopteri > Salmoniformes > Salmonidae > Thymallus > Thymallus thymallus. The sequence goes on from JAKYLM010000420.1 coordinate 14,016, forward strand.
ATCCGCCTGCGGAGGAAAGTGGCAGAGCTACAGCGCTGTTTGTCAGAAAAGGAGACATCCCGAAAATCGTTCTTCTCACAAAAACGTCTGTAGCATCCAAATGGTTTTCTCTAGTAACTAATATGACAACTCTGTAGAAAGGGGAGACTGTGTCGAACACGATGGTGTTGTCTTTGTCAATGTTTGTCTGAACCGTTTGGGCTACAAACTAATAGGACCCCACTGTAGAAAGGGGAGGCTGTCACAATTTCTGCTACCCAGAAACAAATAAGGTCCCTTAAACAACAAGATCTCACAGTCTCACTGCAGAATCAGACATTTCTCCATAACCGTCACATTTCGAAGGTTAATTTTAGGCATTCATTCTGAATGGTTAAGTTAAGGGTTAAGGTTCAGGATAGGTTAAAACAAAACAATACAAAATGAGTGTCTAGCATTGGGATTGAATACAAGACCCTCAGAGCCTGAGCTCGCGGCTTACACACACACACACACACACACACACACACACACACACACACACACACACACACACACACACACACACTGTAAGAGATCAATGACTTAATATAATGCAGACCACGTAACAAAACAATATTAGATTGAATTGGTTGGGGATGGAGAGGGAGGGTTGTGTGTGTGTGTTTACGTGTGTGTGTTTGTTTGTGTGTGTGTGTGTGTGTGTGTGTGTGTGTGTGTGTGTGTGTGTGTGTGTGTGTGTGTGTGTGTGTGTGTGTGTGTGTGTGTGTGTGTGTGTGTGTGTGTGTGGGTGTGTGGGTGTGTGGGTGTTTGGGTGTTTGTGTGTGGGTGTGTGTGTGAGAGAGAGGGGGATTGGTTTTCATCAGATCCTTTAATAAATGGATGAAACAACGTCATGAGTTCAGCAACCATCTGAAATGGATGTTAATGTTAGATATCCCCTCTTATTCAACACTCTCACACACACACACATCCCCCTGTCACACACACACACACATCCCCCAGTCACAAACACACACACACACACACACACGTGTCCCCCGTCACACACCTTCAGCCCTCTGCTCTCAGACACGCTGGAGGAATCGTCAGTGTTCAGGGTCGGTTGCCTGCTTCTCCTGTTCAAAGCCCTGATGGTCTCTGATGGTCAACTACTCTGAGAGGAATATTACACACTAACACACCCACACACAGACACACACTAATGTACACACACACACACACACACACACTAATGTACACACACACACACAGACACACACTAATGTACACACACACACAGACACACACTAATGTACACACACACACACACACAGCTAAAGGACAGCTCCTCTCATTACAGCACTATGGACAGCTCCTCTCATTACAGCACCATGGACAGCTCCTCTCATTACATCACCCTGGACAACTCCTCTCATTACATCACCATGGACAGCTCCTCTCATTACATCACCATGGACAGCTCCTCTCATTACATCACCATGGACAGCTCCTCTCATTACATCACCATGGACAGCTCCTCTCATTACATCACCATGGACAGCTCCTCTCATTACATCACCATGGACAGCTCCTCTCATTACATCACCATGGACAGCTCCTCTCATTACATCACCATGGACAGCTCCTCTCATTACATCACCATGGACAGCTCCTCTCATTACATCACCATGGACAGCTCCTCTCATTACATCACCAGTGTAAGTGGCACCGCCTCCCTATTCGCCTTATGTCATTATGGCAGTCTTAGTGTAGTGCCTGGCAGTCATGTTGTGCTACGCTGAAAGCTTCAGCACCTTGGACAGCTCCGCTTCAGCACCATGCTGGCAAAACACAGCGGCTCACTGCTCTGTCTCAGACTCAGACTCAGAGGGAAAACTACTTAATGTTATCCCTTAGTTATACAGTGCATAAAGACTACTGCCGACCATTGCACAATGCATCTACCGTACAATACTGTTCATTACTCAGCCTAGTATAGGCCTACTATTGAACTGTCTTGGTACTTGGTATATAGTAGTTAGTAGTTGCTATACAGTTAGATTCTACATTGCATACACTCTTAGAAAAAAAGGTGTTATCTTGAACCTAAAAGGTATTATTTGGCTGTCTTCATAGGAGAACCCATTGAAGAACCTTTGTGGTTCCAGGTAGAACCCTTTTGGTTCCAGGTAGAACCCTATTGGGTTCTGTGTAGAACCCTTTCCCCAGAGGGTTCTACATACTTTTGGAACCGTTTTTTGTTGTTGTTAAGAGTGTGAAGAGTCCTACTCCTGCCATCCATTTCACAATGCATAACATACTAGAACATTACTCAACTATTATTAAAACATTAACCACAAATGTAATTCTCACTTTGTTACCAACATAGTCATCAGAGTCTAGTGTACTGCAATCATCTATTTCCCAATACTTTTAACATGTAATACGCAATGCTATACCTTAACTCATGTAGAGGTGAGCTTGCCATCCATATCACAATACGTATACCATACAATAAGTATACCATACAATAAGTATACCATACAATAAGTATACCCGAGATGTTGTTGGATCGAATCCCTGAGCTGTCGATGTGCAAGGCACTTAACCCTAATTTGCTCCAGGGTCGCAGTACTACTATGGCTGTCCCTGTAGGTAGGCCGTCATTGTAAATAAGAATTTGTTCTTAACTGACTTGCCTAGTTAAAAAAATAATAACAATAAAAATATAATAGTGTATGGAATTTAACTCCGTCATTATCAATACATGTAATTGTAACTTCTTAGCTGTAGCAAAGAACGCAACAGTCAATGGAAGTCATTTATTTCACATGAAGTCTACCAGAAAACGGCACATCCCTTACAGTCTACCCTGTAGAACGGAACTCAGCTGCAGTGCAGTCTAACAGTTTTTAGACGGCTCCGAAATCAATATTATGGTCTGCTTGGGGACTCTTTAAGTATATATCCCAGTGCTGCTACATATGATAATGACATCGTAATTGCTTTTATTTTGTTAATTGCATTAAATATTAACGGCAGGCAGAGCCCCCATCGTTCTCTAGTCAACGTCTCCGTCCTTACCACGTCAGACCCGTCACTCTCAAAACCATCAACCATCTCCATTAAACCCGGTTATGATACCGTCCGTCAGAAACGATGTCAGGATTTCTCATTTTAGAGCCGTTAAATTATACATGCTCTCATATTGAAAGGAAAATAACCGGGGTGATATGGCGTGTACTTAATCATAGCCCCAGGTATAGAATTTGTCCGTAGGCCTAATAGTTACATATCTATGATCAGATCGTATCATAACCACTATGAGAGGAATATGTAAAACTGCTCTGAGAGCAGAGTATATGAGGCGACTTCAGCGTCAGTATAGAAACGGATCTAGGAATAGTTCCCTCCCACCAGGTTATACTGTCTATTAACCAGTACGAGGGGAATACGTAAAACTGTTCTGAGTGCAGCGTTTATGGGGAGACGGCGAAATCTCCTATTTTATACAGAGTACCGGTAGCAATCACTAGGGGGCGACCTTGGTCTCTAGAATGTTGGGAAGATTCTTTCAGAATGATGCGCTCTCTCGCTCTCTCTCTCTCTCTCTCTCTCTCTCTCTCTCTCTCTCTCTCTTTCACTCTCTCTATCTATAACATCCCACTACTATAGTGCCAGTCTGATTTTGTCACAGAGAATCAGAGAAGACAAGTATGGTAATTCATCCAGCAGTATCTCTAGCGTTTTGTTTGTGAGACTTGTTATGTTACGAAATCATCTAAACACCATATTGCTTAATCCAGTCTACAATGGTCATGTCTGTTTGTATTACAGCGCCGTAATTGCTGCGTGTCTATCTATTAAATGCGAAATTGGAAGCTTATGTTAATTACCCTCAACGACGTTGTGTCTGTTTGTTAACTCCAATAAGTGGGTCAGGAAGGACGCTTAGATTCCACCCTTCCCTCTTCCTTTTGATCTGGTTCTATTCCATTCTTTTCAAATCACTGCACAGACAGAGGCTCCGTCCCAAATGGCACCCTACACCCTATGCAATGCACTACTTTTGACCAGGGCTCATAGTAGTGCACTACATGGGGAACAAGGTGCCATTTGGGACGCCAGCACATAGCCTATTAAGCCATGGCTTATGAATAAAATAAGTAGGGTAGGTGATGAAATTAGTTTCATTGCTAAGGTCGGAGAGAGTGGGCTAATGATGAAACAGTGAAGATAGCGGTACTAACATGCTAAAGGCTATTAGCATGGCTTTTGCTATGCTACATTAAACGGAACATGAATGAATGGAGCATAATTTTTGCGTCCCGAATATCACCCCTATATGGCTCTGGTTAAAATGTGTGCACTGTCTATAGGGATTATGGTGCCATTTGGGATGCAATATATATGCATGTATGGCCTTGTCTTTTAAAAACGAATGATCATTGTGCCTAAAGAAGGAATATTGCAATTAAAAAATGTTGTTCATAACAGATTTCCTCAAGTTGTTCAGCTTTATGTTCATTACATGTCTCCTCCATTGTGTCTTTACTGCACCAACAGAACAGAACATTCAGCCACACCATCATAATTATTGACAACGATACTTGTGCGTATGAAGGACTTTGTGAATTAATAAAAACGTGTTCATTAATGATTCCTTCCTCCAGTTTTTATTATTTGTCTAGTGTATTTGAACAAAATATAATCTTGAAATATATAATAAATGAATCATGCTTATTGAAGCTTGACAGGGGACTGGGTTAATAAAAGGTTTCGGCAATCTTCGAACCCGTTTGTTTTGAGACCGCCAGAGGGCACGTGCGTCATGAACGCGAGTTGGAATTGGCAACATCCCCAAGCTTTGGTTCTAGGTTACTTCATCAATAACCTACCGCCATCTATCATAAGACAGAAGACGGCCTACTTACTGCATTCTAGCTACTGACTTCATCAATGCTCAATAGACCAATAGACTTCAGAGAGAATGGGAAAGCATATGTTGTTGACCATTCAACATAACATGACGAACTGGGCATGAATGAGTCCATGTGAGTCACGGACTAGTATAGGCTACATCATCCTCATCATCATCGAAAGCCTATAGGGATAGTTTGTGCGTGCGTGCGTGCGTGCTTGCTTGACAATATGAAACGATAATCATTAGATGTTTGCGTCACGGAAAGAGCGGAAAAGAGCCCGTGTTACCTGTGGTCACGGTCTGTTTAGGTCCATACCACACACACACACACACACACACACACAACTCTACCGAGGACTGCATTTTAAACAGCAGCTATTGAAATAATCCCTTTAAAACACTCATTCCATCTTTCCCTACTGGGTTGATGTTGCTTGTCTAAGGCATAGTCTCTAGTCATTACCTTCGTGTTCATTCATCAAACTGAACGGAAGAAAAAAAGAACACATTATGATGATGAATAGGCAAATTCTACAATGTTCACTTTCAAATTCGCTGGCTGCGCGTTTAACTTAAACCTCTCATGTAGAGGTAGCCTACGCTTCTTAAACGATGTTTTGTGCCACAACGTTACCCGTCGACGGATTTGCAAATTCACATTCCACCCGTCGCGGACTAGTTGATTATTTAATTTACGGGACGTGTAAAATATTGTATTTCTCTCAGGTGTGTCGGTTGGCTGGGGCTTCATGCTCGTGTTGCACAGGGCTGGGGCTGTGGCTCGAGCGCCTCCGCCGCTTGACGTCTCGTGTTGTTAGTAAAGAGAGGGGTCCGGGCAGGTCCTTGGGACCGTGCGCGCTGGCTGGCATTCCCGTGCCCCAATCAGGAGTAACCTCGTCGGGTGTCCGTGGACACTATTGGCTGGTGAGAAAAGATGCCGTGCGCAAAACCAACCGCTCTCCACTCACTCGCCTTACAGGAGTAGAGCAGCGAGGATCATCCGCTTTCCTTGCTGCTCAGCCGCACTGATTATAGAGAGAGAGCGAGAAAAAGAGAGAGACAGTCCAATGTATCGTTTATTTACATGCTGACCAACCGTGTTCAAGTTTAGGATTGGGTTTTTATGCGAATGGTGCTTTTTGGAGTGATGCAATCGTGAATGCATTTTTTGTATTTGTATTGCGTTTAGTTGGGACTTGATACGTGTGAGGATTCCATCTGTGGGTGAGGATTGTATTATGGTCTACACGTCTTGGCTCCCTCTGCCTGCTGGGATGTTGGCTCTTCAGCCAAAACTCACAAACCTGGACTGAATATATTTTTTGGGGGGGTTGAAAGAAGCGAGGATCAAATGGCAGTGATTCTCACGACTCAAACACAGGAATGCTTTCCAGTTGACACGACGACGCAAAAGGGGAAAGAAGGAATCGCTGATTTGGGTTTGGGTAGCATACCTCGTTTGATTTCCATTACTGCAGCTTACCTCATTCCTGCGGACCGAAGCTGAGATGGGAAATGTTTAGTTCGAGTAAGAAAACGGAATAATACCCCCGACACATATCCAAGTGCACTTGAGAGAGGGAGAGGGAGAGGAGTGGAGATGGTTCTGTTATTGCCCCTCATTCTCTCGGTCCTGCTGGATGGAGCTGTGTGCCAGCTGCGCTTCTCGGTACCGGAGGAGCAGGAGCACGGGACCGTCATTGGGAATATCGCGGAAGATTTGGGGTTGGACATGACCAAACTTTCCGCCCGCCGCTTCCAGACCGTGCCCAGCTCGCGGAATCCTTACTTGGGTTTGAACCTGGAGAACGGAAATCTTTATGTTAAGGAGAAAATAGACCGGGAGGAGATATGCAAGCAGACAGTACCGTGCAACCTGCACCTGGAGGTGTTTCTGGAGAACCCGCTCGAGCTTTTCCGCGTGGAGATCGAGGTGATGGATATCAATGACAATCCCCCCACTTTCCCTGAGACAGACATCACTGTGGAGATAACAGAAAGTGCCACCCCAGGTACCCGGTTCCCGGTGGAGAATGCTTTCGACCCAGATGTCGGGACTAACGCGCTCAGCACCTACGCCATAACGAACAATAACTACTTTTACCTGGATGTTCAGACACAGAGCGACGGGAATAAGTTTGCGGAGCTAGTGCTAGAAAAACCGTTAGACCGGGAGCAGCAGGCGGTGCATCGGTACGTGCTCACGGCAGTAGACGGAGGGGTGCCACAACGGACTGGCACCGCGCTCCTGGTCGTTAAAGTCCTGGATTCCAACGATAACGCACCCATTTTCGACCAGTCGGTGTACACGGTGAGCCTACGGGAGAATTCACCAGTGGGCACTCTGGTTCTTCAGCTGAACGCCACTGATATAGATGAGGGGCAGAACGGAGAGATAGTGTATTCATTTAGTAACCACAACCCGCCTCGGATAAAGGATCTTTTTAAAATCGATGCCAGGATGGGGAGAATAGAGGTGGCTGGTGAAGTGGATTATGAGGAGAGCAGTACACACCAGATATACGTCCAGGCTAAAGACCTGGGAGCAAACGCAGTGCCCGCGCACTGCAAAGTCCTGGTCAAACTGGTCGACGTTAACGACAACACACCGGAGATCAGTTTCAGCACTGTGACCGAATCTGTGAGCGAGCAGGACGCCCCGGGCACCGTCCTAGCCCTCTTCAGCGTCGCCGACAGGGACTCGGGCGACAACGGGCTGGTGAGCTGCGAGATTCTGGGTGACGTTCCTTTCAAACTCAAATCGTCATTTAAAAACTACTACACCATAGTAACGGATGGACTGTTAGACCGAGAAAACGCAGACTCATACACAATCACTGTTGTAGCCAAAGACCAGGGGCTCCCCTCCCTCGCCACGAGCAAATCCATCAAGGTACACGTTTCCGACGAGAACGATAACGCACCCCGCTTTACACAGCCAGTTTACGATGTGTATGTGACGGAGAATAACGTACCAGGTGCTTTTATTCACGCGGTGAGCGCCGTGGACCCTGACGTTGGTCCGAACGCGCTCATTACCTACTCCATATTGGAGTGTGACATCCAGGGCATGTCCGTCGACACCTATGTGTCCATCAACCAGGACACTGGCTACCTTTATGCACTGCGCTCATTCGACTATGAACAGTTGAAAGAGTTTAGCTTTATGGTACAGTCCAAAGACTCCGGGAGCCCAGAACTCTCCTCCAACACTACCGTTAACGTCATAATTGTAGACCAGAATGACAACGCGCCGTCGGTGATATCCCCTATCGGTAAGAACGGCACCGCCAAAGAACACCTGCCGCGCTCCGCCGAGCCGGGCTACCTGGTCACGCGTATTGTTGCCATGGACGCAGATGATGGCGAGAACGCACGGCTCTCCTACAGCATTCTGCGCGGCAACGAGATGGGCATGTTCCGCATGGACTGGCGGACGGGGGAGCTGCGCACCGCACGCCGCGTCTCCACCAAGCGTGATCCCCACGGCTCCTACGACCTGCTGATTGAGGTGAGGGACCACGGCCAGCCGCCACTCTCCTCCTCGGCTAGCGTGAGTGTGATCCTGGTGGATAGTGCTATAGAGGGACGGAGTGGAGACCGAGGGGGATCTTCCTCCAAGTCCAAAGAGACCTCTCTGGATCTCACCCTCATCCTCATCATCGCCTTGGGCGCCGTGTCCTTCATCTTCCTTTTGGCTATGATCGTGCTGGCGGTGCGCTGCCAGAAAGACAAGAAGCTGGACCTGTACACGTGCCTCATGGCGGGAGAGTGTTGCCTGCGCTGCAGCCCGTGCTGCTCGCGCCAGGCGAACGGCAGGAAACAGAAGAAGCTCAGCAAGTCGGACATCATGCTGGTTCAGAGTACTAACGTCACCTCCGGTGTGGGCGCCGTGGGCCAGGTGCCTGTGGAGGAGTCTGGTCTCGGCGGGTTCGGTTCCCATCATCATCAGAACCAGAACTCCTACTGCTACCAGGTGTGTCTGACACCGGAGAGCGCCAAAACGGACTTGATGTTCCTCAAACCGTGCAGCCCCTCGCGCAGCACCGACACGGACCACACCAACCCCTGCGGGGCCATAGTGGCCGGGTACAGCGACCAGCAACCGGACATCTTATCGAACGGGAGCATCCTCTCCAACGAGGTAAGGCTTGGTTTCTATTAGCTTCGATGTGTGTGTGTCTGTAATTTAAATCCACATTAGACTATTGGAAGAAATAAAGAGTTTTTAGTTTTCATCTCTTTCCTTTTTCGTTGTAACACCTGGGTCACGTGCACATGTTCAAGGGAAACAAAGTTCATAGCTTTGTATTTAAGCCGCAGAATATTGATTTGATTGAATGTATTAAATAACAATACAACGAGGTGTGTATTGGATTCCAGAGGACTTTAATTACACTGTGGTCCTCCATGCTATTTATGAAAGGACAATCAATACACCTTTCATCAGGGCCCCCTAGCTGTCAGTCTATAATGCACATGTAATGAGAAGGATTATAAAACAATACATTATATAATAAAGATGTAACATTATTTGTCTACAGTCTACAGTGTTGAGGTCACTTGTTGAGGTTCAACCCCAGTATATTTTTAACAAACTAATCCGGTGATAGATTAGATGGTACATCTGTGTGCAGATGCATAGATGTATAGAGCATAGAGCCGACCGATTGAATCTGAAGGCACAGGTGCCTCATCCATGTTGTCATTTTCTAGCTGGATGAAAACATACTAGAAATATCTCCTTCTACTCAGAATTTATTACAGTTCAAATTATATTTGGGTCAGGAGTGCCTCTCAAAACAAATGAGGCCTACATGATGTCACTGCCTGTGTGTCTCCAAGGGGCTGGGGTGAGCTGCAGAGTCAGTGTGGTTATTATGTCGACTGTGGCTGGAGAGAGTACCAGCCAGTCAGTAAGTCAGTGAACCAGTCAGTCAGTCGTTGAACCAGTCAGTCAGTCAGTCGTTGAACCAGTCAGTCAGTCAGTGAACCAGTCAGTCAGTCAGTGAACCAGTCAGTCAGTTATTGTGCATTACGTATAAAACCAGAAGATGCAAGACATGTGTACACCTTCTTATATCCATAATTAACTAATTTCAGCCAAAACAAATGATATGCATATTTAGATGACTGTGTGGTTGTCAACTGAGACTGTAGAGAGAGGACCAGCCAGCCAGTCAGTCAGTCAGCCAGCCAGTCAACCAATCAGCCACAACCAACCAGCCAGTCAGCCAGCCAGTCAACCAGCCAGCCAGCCAGCCAGCCAGCCAGCCAGTCAGCCAATCAGTCAACCAACCTGCCAGTCAGTCAGCCAGCCAGTCTGCCAGTCAGTCAGTGTTGAGTGAGAGAGCCAGAGTGCACTTTAAATGTGTTAAGTATTCAGCACACGGTGCCGCAGACCAGCAGCAGAACAAAGGTTGTTCAGTTGAGGCGTTGCTTGGCTCAATCATTTACGCATTCAATCGCCTCTCTAACCCACTTCCCTTCTCAGTGGCTATACACACAGTCAATAATGTGTCATGTATGTCAGTCTCTCTCTCTCTCTCTCTCTCTCTCTCTCTCTCTCTCTCTCTCTCTCTCTCTCTCTCTCTCTCTCTCTCTCTCTCTCTCTCTCTCTCTCTCTCTCTCTATCTCTCTCTCTCTCTCTCTCTCTCTCTCTCTCTCTCTCTCTCTCTCTTGCACTCCCCCCTCTCTTTTACTCCTGAACCCTCTCTCTCTCTTTCACTCCCCCCCTCTCTCTATCACCCCCTCCCTCTCTCTCTCTCTCTCTCTCTCTCTCTCTCTCTCTCTCTCTCTCTCTCTCTCTCTCTCTCTCTCTCTCTCTCTCTCTCTCTTTCACTCCCCCTCCCCCCTCTCTCTCTCTTTCACTCCCCCCCTTTCTCTATATCAAACACCTATATCTACTGATAGACTACACTACAGAGGTCTACATTTCCATGGCTGTCAGTGTGATATGATGTGTTGCTTCCCTTCCAGACCAAACACCAGCGAACTGAGCTCAGTTATCTAGTGGACAGACCAAGGAGAGTGAACAGGTAAACAACATTTAAAAGTTGTGTGCGTTTGTGTGTGTGTGCCTGTGTGTGTGTGTGCCTGGGTGTGTGTGAGCATGTGCCAAATATCCAATACAGGAATTCCAATAGCATCCCCAATATTCTACAACTTCAATACCATTCAATATGTCACATAGAACTATGGGCCTAAATCCAATACCATTCAATATATCACATAGAACTATGGGCCTAAATCCAATACCATTCAATATGTCACATAGAACTATGGGCCTAAATCCAATACCATTCAATATGTCACATAGAACTATGGGCCTAAATCCAATACCATTCAATATATCACATAGAACTATGGGCCTAACTCCAATACCATTCAATATGTCACATAGAACTATGGGCCTAACTCCAATACCATTCAATATGTCACATAGAACTATGGGCCTAACTCCAATACCATTCAATATGTCACATAGAACTATGGGCCTAACTCCAATACCATTCAATATATCACATAGAACTATGGGCCTAACTCCAATACCATTCAATATATCACATAGAACTATGGGCCTAAATCCAATACCATTCAATATGTCACATAGAACTATGGGCCTAAAGCCAATACCATTCAATATGTCACATAGTACTATGGGCCTAAATCCAATACCATTCAATATATCACATAGAACTATGGGCCTAAATCCAATACCATTCAATATATCACATAGAACTATGGGCCTAACTCCAATACCATTCAATATGTCACATAGAACTATGGGCCTAACTCCAATACCATTCAATATGTCACATAGAACTATGGGCCTAACTCCAATACCATTCAATATATCACATAGAACTATGGGCCTAAATCCAATACCATTCAATATATCACAGAGAACTATGGGCCTAACTCCAATACCATTCAATATGTCACATAGAACTATGGGCCTAACTCCAATACCATTCAATATGTCACATAGAACTATGGGCCTAACTCCAATACCATTCAATATGTCACATAGAACTATGGGCCTAAATCCAATACCATTTAATATATCACATAGAATTATGGGCCTAAATCCAATACCATTCAATATATCACATAGAATTATGGGCCTAACTCCAATACCATTCAATATGTCACATAGAACTATGGGCCTAAATCCAATTGTCATTCAATATATCACATAGAACTATGGGCCTAAATCCAATACCATTTAATATATCACATAGAATTATGGGCCTAAATCCAATACCATTCAATATATCACATAGAACTATGGGCCTAACTCCAATACCATTCAATATGTCACATAGAACTATGGGCCTAAACTCAATACCATTCAATATATCACATAGAACTATGGGCCTAAATCCAATACCATTCAATAAATCACATAGAACTATGGGCCTAACTCCAATACCATTCAATATTTCACATATAACTATGGGCCTAAATCCAATACCATTCAATATGTCACATAGAACTATGGGCCTAAATCCAATACCATTCAATATATCACATAGAACTATGGGCCTAACTCCAATACCATTCAATGTATCACATAGAACTATGGTCCTAAATCCAATACCATTCAATATATCACATATAACTATGGGCCTAAACTCAATACCATTCAATATATCACATAGAACTATGGGCCTAACTCCAATACCATTCAATAAATCACATAGAACTATGGGCCTAACTCCAATACCATTCAATATTTCACATATAACTATGGGCCTAAATCCAATACCATTCAATATGTCACATAGAACTATGGGCCTAAACTCAATACCATTCAATAAATCACATAGAACTATGGGCCTAACTCCAATACCATTCAATATGTCACATATAACAATGGGCCTAAATCCAATACCATTCAATATGTCATATAGAACTATGGGCCCTAAATCCAATACCATTCAATCTATCACATAGAACTATGGGCCTAACTCCAATACCATTCAATATATCACATAGAACTATGGGCCTAAATCCAATACCATTCAATCTATCACATAGAATTATGGGCCTAACTCCAATACCATTCAATATATCACATAGAACTATGGCCTAAATCCAATACCATTCAATATATCACATAGAACTATGGGCCTAACTCCAATACCATTACATATGTCACATAGAACTATGGGCCTAACTCCAATACCATTACATATGTCACATAGAACTATGGGCCTAACTCTAATACCATTCAACATGACAGCGGTCACCAACTATGTAGAGTTTTCCTCATTCTATTCATGTCATCACAACCAAATGTATCCATATTGTTTTACTCTGCCAGTCAGACAGTCTCTGACAACCTCCTTACCATCATATCAATAACATTAGAGACTTCCATATCCATTGGGCTATCACTTAGTTTTCCCACTCAGAAGTCACCATCATGACCACTGCACTTCCATATCCACTCAAAATACCAGTCAGAGCACGGCTCTAATGGCACCCTATTTCCTATGTAGTGCACTACTTTTAGACTGGGGCCCATAGTGCATTATATCTAGAATGAGGGTACCATTTAGAACGCATGCCATAAAACATTCAACATGCCGGTCAGGCTCGTCATCGTCATCATTCCCAACATATAACACTCAGATCCAATTTGGTCTGAGTCCCGTAACGGACGAGGTGGACGCGTTAAACCACCGGGCCGGAATTCATTACACGTCAAGTGAAACATCCAATTTAGACACTTGAAGGCCACCGTGAACGCATTAATATGGTGTCAATTTCTAACCACGCTTTTCTCTCTCCCCTCCTTTCTTCCCCCCTCTCTTTCCCTCTCCATCTCTCCCTACTCTCTCCCTCCCGTGTTCGTCTCTTCCCTTACTACCCCGCCATGTCTCTTGTTCCCCTCCCTCCTTCTCTCTCTCTCTCTCCCTCCCTCCCTCCCTGCCTCCAGTTCTGCGTTCCAAGAAGCGGACATCGTGAGTTCTAAAGACAGCGGCCACGGGGACAGCGAGCAGGGAGACAGTGATCACGACGCCACCAACCGGGGTCATGTGGGTGAGTCCCGCCTTAATTACCCGGACTAAGATCTCCTTAATGGGGAGGATAATGCCCAAGTCTCTGTGCTTCGGTGGCGATGCAGAACGGGGGATTTTTAATTTCCTTAATTTGGGCGCAGCAGCAGGGTCTGCCGGGTCACTGGTGGGAAGCGTGAATATAAAGCCGTGCCAAGGTGTTGATTGTGTTTCACAACGGGTCGTTACCGGGTGGGATGAGAGGAATATACTGAGGATTATTTAGCCTCCATCTCTGTTATTCCTTCCTCTCCCTCTCCAACTGTCTCTCTCTCTACCATCTCTCTCTCCCCCTCCTCCTCTCTCTCTCTCCATCCATCCATCCATCCATCCATCCATCCATCCATCCATCCATCCATCCATCCATCCATCCATCCATCCATCCATCCATCCATCCATCCATCTCTCTCTCTCTCACTCTCTCTCTCTCTCTCTCTCTCTCTCTCTCTCTCTCTCTCTCTCTCTCTCTCTCTCTCTCTCTCTCTCTCTCTCTCTCTCTCTCTCTCTCTCTCTCTCTCTCTCTCTCCCCCTCCTCCTCTCTCTCTCTCTCCATCCATCCATCCAT
>JAKYLM010000421.1:0-28423 GCA_023634145.1 Thymallus thymallus
GAGAGAGAGAGAGAGATGTAGAGAGGTAGAGAGAGAGATAGAGAGAGAGAGAGAGAGAGAGAGAGATAGAGAGAGGTAGAGAGAGAGAGAGAGAGAGAGAGAGAGAGAGAGGAGAGAGAGAGAGAGAGAGAGAGAGAGAGAGGTAGAGGTAGAGAGAAGAGGGTAGAGAGAGAGAGAGAGAGAGAGATAGAGAGAGGTAGAGAGAGAGATAGAGTGGTATAGAGAGAGAGGTAGAGAGAGGTAGAGAGAGAGAGAGAGAGAGAGAGAGTGAGAGAGAGAGAGAGAGAGAGATAGAGATAGAGTGGTATAGAGAGAGAGGTAGAGAGAGGTAGAGAGAGAGAGAGAGAGAGAGAGAGAGAGAGAGAGAGAGGTAGAGGTAGAGAGAAAGGTAGAGAGAGAGAGAGAGAGAGAGATAGAGAGAGGTAGAGAGAGAGAGAGAGAGAGAGAGATAGAGTGGTATAGAGAGAGAGGTAGAGAGAGAGAGAGAGGAGAGAGAGAGAGAGAGAGAGAGAGAGAGAGAGAGAGAGATAGAGTGGTATAGGAGAGAGAGGTAGAGAGAGGTAGAGAGAGAGAAAGATGTGGAGTGTGTACACACAGGCATACAGTCATGTGAAAAAGTAAGTACACCCCCTGGAATATGTAATCTTCACTTCAACACTATTGACAGATAAAGGAAACCCAATTTAACAAATCACACACAAAAAAATACAACTTTGAAAATGCCTTTTCCTTCTGGGAAAAAGTTCAGTACCGTCCTTTACCATCACATTAAATGGATACAATTAGAATTAGGTACCAAAAACAAGTTCAAATGAGAAAACATTAGAGAGAAAACTTAGGAGGGTCCAGCCTTCCATAAAGATAAGAACATTGGTCTGGTTTGGTCTTAACCATATGGGTGTGTGGTAACACATCATTCAAAGATCAAAAGACCTACCGAGGCCCTCAGAAGAAAGATGATTGATGCCCATGAGTCTGGGAGGAGTTACAGTCTGGGAGGAGTTACAAATACATTTCCAAGCAATTCAAAGTACATCATTCCACTGTCCAACGAAAAGTCAGACCACTGGCAAACTACCTAGGGACTGGTCGTCCTACCAACTACCTAGGACTGGTCGTCCTACCAAATTCAGCCAAGAGCTGACCGAAAAGATGCTCATAGAAGTCTCTAAGAACCCCAGGGTAACATCAAGGGATCTACAGGCCTCTCTTGCTACAATCAATGTTAAAGTGCATGGGTACACTGTCAGAAAGAGACTGCACAAACTTGGCCTACATGGGGAGGTCAGGAAGGAAGAAGCCTCTGCTCTCAAAAAATAATATCAAGTCACAACTTCCCTGGCCCTGCCCCCCTCCCTGCCTTTCCCTGGCCCTGCCCTCCTCCCTGCCTTTCCCTGGCCCTGCCCTCCTCCCTGCCTTTCCCTGGCCCTGCCCTCCTCCCTGCCTTTCCCTGGCCCTCCCTTGCTTCTCTATCTCCTCCCTAATAAGAACTGGACACAGATGTTGAAGCGAGGGACGGGGCAGGGAACAGCAGACATGGTACTCGTATTAGGAACACATGTCCAGACCCTGAGTCCACTTGTTAGATCTCTCTCTCTCTCCCTCTCTCCCTCTCTCTCTCTCTCTCTCTCTCTCTCTCTCTCACTCTCTCTCTGTCTTTTTATATTTTATGTTATGTCACACTGGATAGGTGTAGTGAAATGTGTTGTTTTACAGACACTCTGGATAGTCTGAACAATGTGTTTTGTTTTACAGACACTCTGGATAGTCTGAACAATGTGTTGTTTTACAGACACTCTGGATAGTCTGAACAATGTGTTGTTTTACAGACACTCTGGATAGTCTGAACAATGTGTTGTTTTTACAGACACTCTGGATAGTCTGAACAATGGGGATTCAATCTTATTGTCCCATCATTAGGTCGAAAGAGCTAAATCAACATTTTGCCTTCGTCCAGGACGAGGGTGTTGATAAAGTTAGTTGTTTTGACAGTTGGCAGACTCATGGCAGTTTGACACACGTTTATTCACCAGCAGCCTCATTACCATACTCTTCTTAACGAGAAGACGATCCACCGGGGAAGACACTAATTACAAACACATTTCAGATAAATTCTTGACTTTCTGAACATGCCAACTCTCCTCATAACACCAGACACTGCAGGCTAAAACTTCAACAACTCTCCTCATAACACCAGACACTGCAGGCTAAAACTTCAACAACTCTCCTCATAACACCAGACACTGCAGGCTAAAACTTCAACAACTCTTCTCATAACACCAGACACTGCAGGCTAAAACTTCAACAACTCTCCTCATAACACCAGACACTGCAGGCTAAAACTTCAACAACTCTCCTCATAACACCAGACACTGCAGGCTAAAACTTCAACAACTCTCCTCATAACACCAGACACTGCAGGCTAAAACTTCAACAACTCTCCTCATAACACCAGACACTGCAGGCTAAAACTTCAACAACTCTTCTCATAACACCAGACACTGCAGGCTAAAACTTCAACAACTCTCCTCATAACACCAGACACTGCAGGCTAAAACTTCAACAACTCTCCTCATAAACACCAGACACTGCAGGCTAAAACTTCAACAACTCTCCTCATAACACCAGACACTGCAGGCTAAAACTTCAACAACTCTCCTCATAACACCAGACACTGCAGGCTAAAACTTCAACAACTCTCCTCATAACACCAGACACTGCAGGCTAAAACTTCAACAACTCTCCTCATAACACCAGACACTGCAGGCTAAAACTTCAACAACTCTTCTCATAACACCAGACACTGCAGGCTAAAACTTCAACAACTCTTCTCATAACACCAGACACTGCAGGCTAAAACTTGACCAACAAGAAACAACAAGATGAAGGTCTTGTCGCTGTGAGGCTGTTTGCTGCTGACATCCCAGGGGTTAGATACCTTTATACTGACATTGTGATTATTTTAATATATAATAATATATATATAATATTTATTACATTTAGTTTCATAGGGACAGTGCACGTTCATGATAATAATAAATCATTCATTTAATTTGTAAAGCGCTTTTCTCACACCCAATGTGCAAAAAAAATACTAATACTACTAATACTACTAATACTACTGATACTACTACTACTACTACTACAACTACTACTACTACTACTAATAATAATAACAAAAATTAAAACAATCCAAAACGCTGAACACAGAACACAGACAACAATCAAATCTATATACAGGTGTCTGGAGGACATTAGAACAGAATTAGCAGAGGTCCTTGAAAGCTTTTCTGAACAGCACGGTCTTTAGCTATGTCTTAAAGGAAGACAGAGACTCTGCAGCCCTAATATTGTCTGGAAGTGTGTTCCACAGCCGCTGAGCAGCGCAACTGAAAGCCCTGTCACCCATAGTTTTTAGTCTGCTGTGGGGCTGCTGAAGGGAGACGGACCTGGAGGAGTGAAGGGTCCGTGTGGGGCAGGAGGGTAGGATGAGGTCCGACAGGTGCTTGGGTCCAGAGTTGTGGATAGCTTGGTAGGTGTGAACCAGGATTTGTAGTTGATGCGTGAGCATATAGGGAGCCAGTAGAGAGGAATGTGCTCGCGGGGGAGGTGTGGGTGAGGACACATGCAGCACAGTTCTGGACATATCAGCCAGGCCAGTAGAGAGACATCAGCCAGGCCAGTAGAGAGACATCAGCCAGGCCAGTAGAGAGACATCAGCCAGGCCAGTAGAGAGACATCAGCCAGGCCAGTAGAGAGGCATCAGACAGGCCAGTAGAGAGACATCAGCCAGGCCAGTAGAGAAAGTCTAGACCTCTATCAGTGATGATTTAATTCAGTAGTAAGCCTTTGTTATTTATGAATCTTGGGTCTAGTGAGTGATGGTTCTGAGGAATCCTTGGGTGTAGTGAGTGATGGTTCTGAGGAATCCTTGGGTCTAGTGAGTGATGGTTCTGAGGAATCCTTGGGTCTAGTGAGTGATGGTTCTGAGGAATCCTTGGGTCTAGTGAGTGATGGTTCTGAGGAATCCTTGGGTCTAGTGAGTGATGGTTCTGTGGAATCCTTGGGTCTAGTGAGTGATGGTTCTGAGGAATCCTTGGGTCTAGTGAGTGATGGTTCTGAGGAATCCTTGGGTCTAGTGAGTGATGGTTCTGAGGAATCCTTGGGTCTAGTGAGTGATGGTTCTGTTGAACGAGACGAGAAGATAGTTAGTTTATTACCTAGTTGATTGGAGAAGTAGTCAAATATGTAAACTAAGTTAATGTTGTTGTTAAAAAAAAAACATGATTTCTGTCTTCAATAATTAATTAGCTAAAAAAAAAACAAGAAGTTAATAAAAACTATGCACATAAAATACTTAAAATAGTTAAGGATACGTTTGCAGGAGTAAACTATAGTCTGCCATTAGGCACCATGGCAACCATTACAATTAATAAAAATGACTGTTAAAGTGCCAGTTTTAGCCAGCCGGCTAATGTTCAACTGCAGCCCGTGGTCAGGTTATTAAAAAGCTAAATTACAATACAAACAGACAATGCTAAGTCTTTGTTTGAACTCTGCTCCTATCGAGTTGATTAATCAGATTAGTTGTGGTTAAATTATTTAGGCTGGTGATTGCAACACATTTCGTAATCTGATATACTGTACGGTCATGTGATTCTGTGCATTGTGTATTGCAATTGCAATTTTCGTGATATCCAATTGCTAGTTACAGTCTTGTCCCATCGCTGCAACTCCCGTACGGAATGTGGAGGGGCGAAGGTCAAGAGCCGTGCATCCCTCGAAATACAACCCTGAGGTATTTGTTAAGTAGAGAAAATGCATTTAGATATGTGAGATGCTGTACCCCCACTGATCTATCACATAGTTAATCTTGACCTCTTAGGAAATTAAATGAAGTTATTCAGTTGAGCCGTTCACACATATTTTGCCGATGTTATTGCAGGTGCAGAAGAATGCTTATGTTCCAACAGTGCATTTTAATACCTAACAATACAAAACAATACACACAAATCCCCCAAAATTCAAATAAAGAAATCAAGATATATCAGAACTAGGAATGTCAGAGTCTGGAATATAAATACATGGCCTTCTTCTGTCTGTGTGAAGGGAGCAATTCAGGTCCAGTGATGTGTACGCTGAGGAACCTGAAGCTTTTCACCCTCTCCACTGCGGCTCCGTTGACATGGACAGGGCATGCTCTTCGTTGTTGGTAATCATGGGTGAACAGGGAGTACAGGAGGGGGCTGAGCACCCACCCTTGTGGGGCCCCTGTGTTGAGGATCAGGGAAGAGGAGGTGTTGTTTCCTACCTTCACCACCTGGGGGCGACCCGTCAGGAAGTCCAGGACCCAGTTGCACAGGGCGGGGTTCAGACCCAGGGCCTCAAGCTTGAGGATGAGCTTGGAGGGTACTATGGTGTTGAATGCTGAACAGGTAAGGTGGAGGTGATATGATCCTTAACTAGTCTCTCAAAGCACTTCATGATGACAGAGGTGAGTGCTACTGTGTTATAGCTATGCTCAGTGTTCCAGAGCATAGCTATAACACTATCAGTGGTCCAGAGCATAGCTATAACACTATCAGTGTTCCAGAGCATAGCTATAACACTATCAGCGGTCCAGAGCATAGCTATAACACTATCAGTAGTCCAGAGCATAGCTATAACACTATCAGCAGTCCAGAGCATAGCTATAACACTATCAGTGGTCCAGAGCATAGCTATAACACTATCAGTAGTCCAGAGCATAGCTATAACACTATCAGTGGTCCAGAGCATAGCTATAACACTATCAGCGGTCCAGAGCATAGCTATAACACTATCAGCAGTCCAGAGCATAGCTATAACACTATCAGTGGTCCAGAGCATAGCTATAACACTATCAGCGGTCCAGAGCATAGCTATAACACTATCAGTGGTCCAGAGCATAGCTATAACACTATCAGTGGTCCAGAGCATAGCTATAACACTATCAGCGGTCCAGAGCATAGCTATAACACTATCAGCGGTCCAGAGCATAGCTATAACACTATCAGCGGTCCAGAGCATAGCTATAACACTATCAGTGGTCCAGAGCATAGCTATAACACTATCAGCGGTCCAGAGCATAGCTATAACACTATCAGCGGTCCAGAGCATAGCTATAACACTATCAGCGGTCCAGAAAGAATACAAAATTAAGCAGTGTTGAAATAGTTTTACCCTCTGTGATGATGTAATAATACTGATGGCCAATCCAAACAGAGCAGGATATTTAGTGGGGATAAATCCTGTCTGTTGATTGCAGCTACAAAGCAACAGAACAAAGAGAGATATTGTTGGTGAGAAAGAGAGAGGGGGTGTTTTCACTTCAATCCATGGAGCATAAATAAAGCTGCTCTTACCAAACAGCCGCCCCCTGCAGTTAATGAGATCTTTGTGTGGTCATCCAGTTTTATGATCTTAATTCTCTGGCATATATTGCCAACATAAATATGGCTCTTCACTACAGGAGACTCCGCTGAGTGTCGTTAAGCCAGGCCTCAGAGCCAACAGGTTGGGATACACTACTTTAACTGCCCCAACTATACATTACTTTCAGAGATGCCTTTCCGTTCTTAGCCTGGGTCCAGGAGAGAAGAGACTCCATACTGTTGAGGAACGCCTGTTGTCACTACGGTATGATTTACATCCTTGAGAATATGGGGCGAGAGATAGAGAGAGAGAGAGAGAGAGAGAGAGAGAGAGAGAGAGAGAGAATAAATACAACACACGCACAAGCCCGTACACACACAGAAGTCTGTCTGTCTGTCTGTCTGTCTGTCTGTCTGTCTGTCTGTCTGTCTGTCTGTCTGTCTGTCTGCCTGCCTGCCTGTCTGCCTGTCTGCCGCCTGCCTGCCTGCCGCCTGCCTGCCTGCCTGCCTGCCTGCCTGCCTGCCTGCCTGTCTGCCTGCCTGCCTGCCTGCCTGCCTGCCTGCCTGCCTGCCTGCCTGCCTGCCTGCCTTTCTGCCTGCCTGCCTGTCTGTCTGCCTGTCTGCCTTCCTGCCTGTCTGCCTGCCTGCCTGCCTGCCTGCCTGCCTGCCTTTCTGCCTGCCTGCCTGCCTGCCTGCCTTTCTGCCTGTCTGTCTGTCTGCCTGCCTGCCTGCCTGCCTGCCTGCCTGCCTGCCTTTCTGCCTGCCTGCCTGTCTGCCTGCCTGCCTGCCTGCCTGCCTGCCTGCCTGCCTGTCTGCCTGCCTGCCTGCCTGCCTGCCTGCCTTTCTGCCTGTCTGTCTGGGTTCCTAGGGTTATTGTTAAACTTTTCATAGTGCTGGGTCTCCAGGCCAATGTAACTTACACCGGCACAACAGATGTGTCTGTATAACACCACCTTGGCCTGCCTGGACCACATTCCTCCTCCTCCTAGACAGAACCCTAGAACTAGCCATGTACTTCTTCAGACCAACAACCAGCCCCAGACATGACCAACAACCAGCCCCAGACATGACCAACAACCAGCCCCAGACATGACCAACAACCAGCCCCAGACATGACCAACAACCAGCCCCAGACATGGCCAACAACCAGCCCCAGACATGGCCAACAACCAGCCCCAGACATGGCCAACAACCAGCCCCAGACATGACCAACAACCAGCCCCAGACATGGCCAACAACCAGCCCCAGACATGACCAACAACCAGCCCCAGACATGGCAAACAACCAGCCCCAGACATGATAAACAACCAGCCCCAGACATGACCAACAACCAGCTCCAGACATGATAAACAAACAGCCTCAGACATGACCTACAACCAGCCCCAGACATGACCAACAACCAGCCCCAGACATGGCCAACAACCAGCCCCAGACATGACCAACAACCAGCCCCAGACATGGCAAACAACCAGCCCCAGACATGACCAACAACCAGCCCCAGACATGACCAACAACCAGCCCCAGACATGACCAACAACCAGCCCCAGACATGACCAACAACCAGCCCCAGACATGGCCAACAACCAGCCCCAGACATGGCCAACAACCAGCCCCAGACATGGCCAACAACCAGCCCCAGACATGACCAACAACCAGCCCCAGACATGGCCAACAACCAGCCCCAGACATGACCAACAACCAGCCCCAGACATGGCAAACAACCAGCCCCAGACATGATAAACAACCAGCCCCAGACATGACCAACAACCAGCTCCAGACATGATAAACAAACAGCCTCAGACATGACCTACAACCAGCCTCAGACATGGCCATCAACCAGCCCCAGACATGACCAACAACCAGCTCCAGACATGATAAACAACCAGCCCCAGACATGACCAACAACCAGCTCCAGACATGATAAACAAACAGCCTCAGACATGACCTACAACCAGCCTCAGACATGGCCATCAACCAGCCCCAGACATGACCATCAACCAGCCCCAGACATGGACATCAACCAGCCCCAGACATGACCATCAACCAGCCCCAGACATGACCATCAACCAGCCCCAGACATGACCAACAACCAGCCCCAGACATGGCCATCAACCAGCCCCAGACATGGCCATCAACCAGCCCCAGACATGGCCATCAACCAGCCCCAGACATGACCAACAACCAGCCCCAGACATGGCCATCAACCAGCCCCAGACATGGCCATCAACCAGCCCCAGACATGGCCATCAACCAGCCCCAGACATGGCCATCAACCAGCCCCAGACATGGCCAACAACCAGCCCCAGACATGGCCATCAACCAGCCGCAGACATGACCATGAACCAGCCCCAGACATGACCAACAACCAGCCCCAGACATGACCATCAACCAGCCCCAGACATGACCATCAACCAGCCCCAGACATGACCATCAACCAACATGTTTCTGTGATCATGTAGTTTACTATCAGAGTATCTCCTGAACACCTGGTCCAGGTTAGGTACTAATGATACGTATGATGCAGCACTGTAAACCTACTGAGGCTGTCTGTGTCTAGTGCTCTGGAATGTAGAGCAGGCAGGGTTCATCAGTAATGGAAATGTTAAAAACTAAAGGTCAGAAAGACAGTGAGTGAATCAACTAAATGTTCTTACATACTGTAGTTAGTTCCATCCTAGTAGATCCTAGATTGATATATATCTGGTATATGCAGATCTAAAACCTTTGTGAAAGAAAACACTCAAAATCCCCATAACCATGACAATAACACAGAAGTGATCCTCTGCTGTTCGCCATGTTGTGTAGCTTTATACACCCGTCAAGGCTTGATAAATCTGTCCGGAGTGTCCAGGTCGGCAGCCTTGCCTCATGACAGAGCTAACGACAACGCATCACGTACCACTCCCCAGGTAAACATACCACCACCATGTAATTAGCATATTAGCATAATTAGCCATCCTGATCTTAGAATTGCTGTTGTGATGTGCTGCTGTTGAATCAATCTAATTTCAGGAAGAACAAACAGACTTGGCTTGCCGGGGGAAACCTTCAGGTCGAGAAAGAACACTTTTGGAAAACAATGTCCTTGTAGCTGCAACTCTGGCTAATGATGTTTGATCATTATGCAGTCAAGCACTTCCTGGGGAAAATATATAGACATCACTGTCTGGAGCTTATTAAGAAACACACAGACAACCACAACACTGGAGCTTATTAAGAAACACACAGACAACCACTGTCTGGATATGGCCTTTATGACTCTATCCACTCTCAGAGTAGAGAAGGATATGGAGAGAGAGATGGAGAGAGAGAGAGAGATCAAATGAGAGCGAAACAGAGAGAAAGAGAGAGAAAGAGCCAGAGGAAGAGAGAGAGGAAGAAAGAGAAAGAGAGAGAGAGAGTGAGAGAGAGAGAGAAAGAGACAGAGAGAGAGAGAGAGAGAGATAGAAAGAGAGAGAGAGAGAGAGAGAGAGAGAGAGAGAGAGAGAGAGAGAGAGAGAGACAGAGAAAGAGAGAGAGAGAGAGAGAGAGAGAGAGAGAGAGAGAGACAACAAAGCTCCAGAGGTTTTATCTGACTAAAGGCCTGTCTGTGTCTCAGATGTGATTAACCTTGGGATACAGACGCTCTGTATTGTAAATAAGCTGCTTACTAATTAGTTCAACTATGTGATAGTAATGACTCTCATTAGCTTGGCGTGACCTCTTCTAATCTGCCAGAGTGCAGACACGTTAGTCTGCCTCTACATCTGGCAGTGCTGACCGCCAGCCCTCCACCAACCCTGCCCTGCTCTCCCCATCTCTCCCTCCACATCTCTCCCCATCTTTCCCTAGCCCTCCCAACCCTCCCCATCCCTCCTCCCTCTTAGTCCTCCCCTTACCCATGCCTCATCAGCCCTCCTCCTCCCTCCCTATCCAGCCCTCCCCAAACCTCCCCAAACCTCCCCAGCTCTCCCCATTCCCCCCATCCCTCATTAGCCCTTCCCAGCCCCCCAATCCCTCCTCAGCCCTCTCCAGTCTCCTCCCCTCCCCAGCCCTAGTCATCTGATGGCTACCGATGTGTTTCTGCAGATGGAATCATTAACACTGAAGGTGGGGGGGCGGTTACTATGTGAAGTCTCAACCCTTGCTTACTCTCTCTCTCTCTCTCTCTCTCTCTCTCTTTCTATCTCTCTCTCTCCCTCTTTCTATCCCTCTCTCTCTCTCTCTCTCTCTCTCACTTTCTATCCCTCTCTCTCTCTCTCTTTCTATCTCGCTCTCTCTCTTTTTATCTCTCTCTTTCTATCCCTCTCTCTTTCTCTCTCTTTCTTTCACGGGCGATCTGAAAAGAGCTCAGAAAGCCAGGGGATGTGTGATGTATGGGCAACGATCAAATGCCTAACATAGCTTCATGCCAAAATGGTTTGGAGATACCAGTAATTCTATTAAAACATTTGGACTGTGAACTCTTTTGTTCTGGCCAAGGAGGCTCTCTGAGCAACAACAGCATGCTTTTTCTCCTATTTTTATACCAGAAAGTTAATTGAGTAAAAAGTTGAACAGACAACAATCAAGAGTTCAAATCAAATGAAATGTTATTTGTCTCATGCTTGGTAAAGAACAGGTGTAGACTAACAGTGAAATGATTACTTACTGGTCCTTCCCAACAATGCAGAGAGAAAAAAATTGAATATTAGAATGATAATACATGTACCAAGTCGATGTACGAGGTAATTGAGTTAGATATTAAGGACACCTGCTCTTTCCATGACAGACTGACCAGGTGAATCCAGATGGAAGCTATGATCCCTTATTGATGTCACTTGTTAAATCCACTTCAATCAGTGTAGATGAAGGAGAGGAGACAAATCAAATCAAATTAATAGTTGTCACGTGTGCTGAATACAACAGGTGTAGACCTTACAGTGAAATGCTTACTTACAAGCCCTTAACAAACAATACAACAGGTGTAGACCTTACTGTGAAATGCTTACTAACAAGCCCTTAACCAACAATACAACATGTGTAGACCTTACTGAGAAATGCTGACTAACAAGCCCTTAACCAACAATACAACAGGTGTAGACCTTACAGTGAAATGCTTACTAACAAGCCCTTAACCAACAATACAACAGGTGTAGACCTTACAGTGAAATGCTGACTAACAAGCCCTAACCAACAATACAACAGGTGTAGACCTTACAGTGAAATGCTTACTAACAAGACCTTAACCAACAATACAACAGGTGTAGACCTTACAGTGAAATGCTTACTAACAAGCCCTAACCAACAATGCAGTTCAAGAAATAGAGTTTAGATTTAAAAAATAAAATAAACTTAGGTAAAACATTTTAACAAATAAAATAAAAGTACATAACAATAACTAGGCTATACACAGGGGGTACCAGTACCGAGTCACTGTGCAGGGGTACAGGTTAGTCAAGGTAATTTGTACATAGGGGGTAAAGTGACTATGCATACATAATAAACAGGGAGTAGCAGCAGGGTTGGTCAATGTAAATAGTCCAGGTGGCCATTTGATTAATTGTTCAGCAGTCTTATAGCTTGGGGGTAGAAGCTGTTAAGGAGCCTTTTGGTCCTAGACTTGGTGCTCCGGTACCTCTTGCCGTGCGGTAGCAGAGAGAACAGACTATGACTTGGGTGACTGGAGTCGTTGACAGTTTTTTGGGCCTTCCTCTGACACCGCCTAGTATATAGGTCCTGGATGGCAGGAAACTTGGCCCATTGATGTATTGGGCCGTACGCACTACCCTCTGTAGCGCCTTATGGTCGGATGCTGAGCTGTTGCCATACCAGGCAATGATGCAACCGGTCAGGATGCTCTGGATGGTGCAGCTGTATAACTTTTTGAGGATCTGAGGACCCATGCCAAATCTTTTTAGTCTCCTGAGGGGGAAAAGATGTTGTTGTGCCCTCTTCACTACTGTCTTGGTGTGTTTAGACCATGACAGTTTCTAGGCAATTTCTCGCACTGAATAGCCTTCATTTCTCAGAATAAGAATAGACTGATGAGTTTCAGAAGAAAGTTATTTGTTTCTGGCCATTTTGAGCCTGTAATCGAACCCACAAACGCTGATGCTCTACACTGTATTTCTGATCAATTTGACGTTATTTTAATGTACAAAAATGTTGCTTTTCTTTCAAAAACAAGGACATTTCTAAGTGAACACAAATTATTGAACGGTAGTGTATTGACTAATCCATGAAGTGCTTTGAAAGGCTGGTCATGGCTCAAATCAACACCATCATCCCATAAACCCTGGACCCACTCCAATGTGCATACTGCCCCAACAGATACACAGATGACTCTATTGAGACATTTATGTAAATTTGTAAAAAACTGAAATACCTTATTTATATAAGTATTCAGATCCTTTGCTATGAGACTCGTGATTCAGCTCAGGTGCATCCTGTTTCCATTGATCATCCTTGAGATGTTTCGACAACTTGATTTCTAAAACCTGTGGAAAATTAAATTGATTGGACATGATTTGGAAAGAAACCCACCTGTCTATTTAAGGTCCCACAGTTGACAGTGCATGTCAGAGCAAAAACCAAAAAATCAGGTAGAAGGAATTGTCCGTAGAGATCCGAGACAGGATTGTGTCGAGGGACAGATCTGGGGAAGGGTACCAAAAAATGTCTGCAGCATTGAAGGTCCCTGAAAACACAGTAGTTTAGAACCACCAAGATTCCTAGTGCTGGCCGCCCGGCCAAACTGAGCAATCGGGGGAGAAGGGACTTGGTCAGGGAGGTGACTAAGAACCCGATTGTCACTCTGACAGAGCATTTCAAGGCTGCGTTGAGACAATGACTTATCAATAACCCAAGACCAGCTCAGTTACCTACCATTGTGTCGCTGAGTTGTCATAATGCTGTGCATTATCCTAGGGGCGTTGGAAGACACAATGTAAAAAACCTAATTTATGTCCCCCTAACTGCCCTGAATACCTCTGTTGATCCTACAGCTATTGTGCCTATGAACCGAGTTATTTTAACCAGGTAGGCCAGTTGAGAACTAGTTCTCATTTACAACTGCGACCTAACAGTAATACTTTTAGCACTGAGGCAGTCTGCCCTAGTATATACTGGTACCCCTGTATATAGCCTCCTCACATTGACTCTGTACTGCTACTTCCTGTATATAGCCTCTTCACATTGACTCTGTACTGGTACCCCTGTATATAGCCTCCTCACATTGACTCTGTATTGGTACTTCCTGTATATAGCCTCCTCACATTGACTCTGTACTGGTACTCCTGTATATAGCCTCCTCACATTGACTCTGTATTGGTACTTCCTGTATATAGCCTCCTCACATTGACTCTGTACTGGTACTTCCTGTTTATAGCCTCCTCACATTGACTCTGTACTGCTACTTCCTGTATATAGCCTCCTCATATTGACTCTGTACTGGTACTTCCTGTACATAGCCTCCTCACATTGACTCTGTACTGGTACTCCTGTATATAGCCTCCTCATATTGACTCTGTACTGGTACTTCCTGTACATAGCCTCCTCACATTGACTCTGTACTGGTACCCCTGTATATAGCCTCCTCACATTGACTCTGTACTGCTACTTCCTGTATATAGCCTCTTCACATTGACTCTGTACTGGTACCCCTGTATATAGCCTCCTCACATTGACTCTGTATTGGTACTTCCTGTATATAGCCTCCTCACATTGACTCTGTACTGGTACTCCTGTATATAGCCTCCTCACATTGACTCTGTATTGGTACTTCCTGTATATAGCCTCCTCACATTGACTCTGTACTGGTACTTCCTGTTTATAGCCTCCTCACATTGACTCTGTACTGCTACTTCCTGTATATAGCCTCCTCATATTGACTCTGTACTGGTACTTCCTGTACATAGCCTCCTCACATTGACTCTGTACTGGTACTTCCTGTATATAGCCTCCTCACATTGACTCTGTACTGGTACTTCCTGTACATAGCCTCCTCACATTGACTCTGTACTGCTACTTCCTGTATATAGCCTCCTCACATTGACTCTGTACTGGTACTTCCTGTATATAACCTCCTCACATTGACTCTGTACTGGTACTTCCTGTATATAACCTCCTCACATTGACTCTGTACTGGTACTTCCTCTATGTAGCCTCCTCACATTGACTCTGTACTGGTACTTCCTGTATATAACCTCCTCACATTGACTCTGTACTGGTACTTCCTGTATATAACCTCCTGACATTGACTCTGTACTGGTACTTCCTGTATATAGCCTCCTCACATTGACTCTGTACTGGTACTTCCTGTATATAGCCTCCTCACATTGACTCTGTACTGCTACTTCCTGTATATAACCTCCTCACATTGACTCTGTACTGGTACTTCCTGTATATATCCTCTTCACATTGACTCTGTACTGGTACTTCCTGTATATAGCCTCCTCACATTGACTCTGTACTGGTACTTCCTGTATATAGCCTCCTCACATTGACTCTGTACTGGTACTTCCTGTTTATAGCCTCCTCACATTGACTCTGTACTGCTACTTCCTGTATATAGCCTCCTCATATTGACTCTGTACTGGTACTTCCTGTACATAGCCTCCTCACATTGACTCTGTACTGGTACTTCCTGTATATAGCCTCCTCACATTGACTCTGTACTGGTACTTCCTGTACATAGCCTCCTCACATTGACTCTGTACTGCTACTTCCTGTATATAGCCTCCTCACATTGACTCTGTACTGGTACTTCCTGTATATAACCTCCTCACATTGACTCTGTACTGGTACTTCCTGTATATAACCTCCTCACATTGACTCTGTACTGGTACTTCCTCTATGTAGCCTCCTCACATTGACTCTGTACTGGTACTTCCTGTATATAGCCTCCTCACATTGACTCTGTACTGGTACTTCCTGTATATAGCCTCCTCACATTGACTCTGTACTGCTACTTCCTGTATATAACCTCCTCACATTGACTCTGTACTGGTACTTCCTGTATATATCCTCTTCACATTGACTCTGTACTGGTACTTCCTGTATATAGCCTCCTCACATTGACACTGTACTGGTACTTCCTGTATATAGCCTCCTCACATTGACTCTGTACTGGTACTTCCTGTATATAGCCTCCTCACATTGACTCTGTACTGGTACTTCCTGTATATATCCTCTTCACATTGACTCTGTACTGGTACTTCCTGTATATAGCCTCCTCACATTGACACTGTACTGGTACTTCCTGTATATAGCCTCCTCACATTGACTCTGTACTGCTACTTCCTGTATATAGCCTCCTCACATTGACTCTGTACTGGTACTTCCTGTATATAGCCTCCTCACATTGACTCTGTACTGGTACTTCCTGTATATAGCCTCCTCACATTGACTCTGTACTGGTACTTCCTGTATATAACCTCCTCACATTGACTCTGTACTGGTACTTCCTGTATATAGCCTCCTCACATTGACTCTGTACTGGTACTTCCTGTATATAGCCTCCTCACATTGACTCTGTACTGGTACTTCCTGTATATAGCCTCCTCACATTGACTCTGTACTGGTACTTCCTGTATATAGCCTCTTCACATTGACTCTGTACTGGTACTTCCTGTATAGAGCCTCACTACTGTTATTTTACTTCTGCTCTTTAATTACTTGTTATTTGTACTTTTACTTATCTATTTTTTTACACATATTTTTCTTCAAACTGTATTGTTGGTTAAGGGCTTGTTAGTAAGCATTTCACTGTAAGGTCTACACCTGTTGTATTGTTGGTTAAGGGCTTGTTAGTAAGCATTTCACTGTAAGGTCTACACCTGTTGTATTGTTGGTTAGGGCTTGTTAGTAAGCATTTCTCAGTAAGGTCTACACCTGTTGTATTCGGCACATGTGACAAATACAATTTAATTTTATTTTATTTTATTTGTGTTTCAGAAAGGGTGATAAGGAATAAATTTGTCCTAAATATTTCCAAATCTAAATGTAAACATTTTGTAAGTTGAGGAGACTAAACTGCTTTTAGTAACCCTGGATTGTAAACTGTCATGGTCAAAACATATTGATACAACAGTAGCTAAGATGGGGAGAAGTCTGTCCATAATAAAGCACTGCTCTGCCTTCTTAACAACACTATCAACAAGGCAGGTCCTACAGGCTCTAGTTCTGTCTCACCTGGACTACTGTTCAGTCATGTAGTCAGGAGCCACAAAGAGGGACTTAGGAAAACTAGAGTTGGCTCAGAACAGGGCAGCACGGAAGGCCCTTAAATGTACACGGTTAGCTAACATTAATGATATGAATGTAAATCTCTCATGGCTCAAAGTGGAAGAGAGATTGACTTCATCACTACTTGTATTTGTGAGAGGTATTAACATGTTGAATGTAACGAGCTGTCTGTTTAAACTACTAGCACACAGCTCAGACACCCATGCATACCCCACAAGACATGCCACCAGAGGTCTCTTCACAGTCCCCAAGTCCAGAACAGACTATGGGAGGCGCACAGTACTACATAGAGCCATGACTACATGGAATTCGATTCCACATTAGGTAACTGATGCAAGCAGTAGAATCAGATTTAAAAGACATTATGGAACAGCAGGGACTGTGAAGAGACACACGCAAAGGTACAAACACACTCATACGCACACAAATGCTAGCAAACGCACTCTACACACATGTAGAGTTACATTGTAATATTGTTGTATGGGGATATTATACATTTTGTATTGTACATATGTATTGGTGTAATAATGTTATATGATGTACTGTTTAACTTTTGTTTTATATGTGATGTAAGTGCCTTAATATGTTTGGACCCCAGGAAGAGTAGCTGCTGCCTTGGCAACAGCTAATGAATACAAATACAAAATATTACCGGTCAAAGGTTTTAGAACACCTACTCACACCTACTCAACTAAATTGAGATGGTTTGGGATGAGCTGGACCGAAGAGTGAAGGAAATGCATTCAACAAATGCTCAGCATATGTGGGAACTCCTTTAAGACTGTTAGAAAAGCATTCCAGGTGAATCTGGTTGAGAGAATGCCAAGAGTGTGCAAATATGTCATCAAGGCGAAGGATGTCTGTAATCAAAATATAAAACATATTCTGATTTGTTTAACACTTTTTGGGTTACTATATGATTCCATATGTGTTATTTCATAGTTTGATGTCTTCACTATAATTCTACAATGTAGAAATCACATGTCAAGGATGTTTGCTGTTAAGCAATCAATGTGCATAATATCTAACAAGTGGGGAGAGGGTAGTGAAAAAATATGAAACGCTGACTGTACTCTGCAAGTTGATGACACACCTCTGCGGCTCCTAACCTGCAAATTCTTTGGTCGAGAAAAGCAGGGAGATAGATATTTCGATTCCTACAGGGGTCCTAAAATTTGAAATCAAATTGCTAAATTATCCTTGGTATGACCATCTTAAACAATTCCATATGTTAGCTTAGTAGAAACCCTCAGGCTTAGACTCTAGGGTTAAAAGTATTCTCTTCCATAAATGGTTAGAGTCGAAAAGAAAACAAAACTTCCTGGGTTCGTCTCCAACTAGTTTTCCAGATGTGCTAGGGGTCAGGGGTCGGCAGAAAAAATACCCAGGAAATGGCGTACCCTAACTACTAACCCGTTTCCAAAGTGAGCATTCCTCGGCAGACGGCGGCGAGGGGAGCAGAGTGCCAAACCTTTCTACTCCACCTCCAGTCCCTGTGAGCAATCTCATTTCTACACTCACTACTTGCTAAATCAACTCCCCTCTCCCTATACCCTAGATCAATACCCTACAAACTATATCTGCTCCCTACTTCCTATACTCTATATCTGCTCCTTATACCCCATACCCCATACCTACTCCCAACACCCTTTATCTACCCCTTATACCCTATATCTACTAACTACCCCCTATGCCCTATATCTACTAACTACTCACTATACCCTATATCTACTCCTTATACCCTATATCTACAAACTACTCACTATACCCTATATCTACTAACTACTCACTATACCCTATATCTCCTCACTATACCCTATATCTACTAACTACTCACTATACCCAATATCTACCCCCTATACCATATATCTATTAACTACTCACTATACCTTATATCTACTAACTACTCACTATACCCTATATCTACTAACTACTCACTATACCCTATATCTCCTCACTATACCCTATATCTACTAACTACTCACTATACCCAATATCTACCCCCTATACCATATATCTACTAACTACTCACTATACCTTATATCTACTAACTGCTCACTATACCCTATATCTACTAACTACTCACTATACCCTATATCTCCTCACTATACCCTATATCTACTAACTACTCACTATACACAATATCTACCCCCTATACCATATATCTACTAACTACTCACTATACCTTATATCTACTAACTACTCACTATACCCTATATCTACTAACTACTCACTATACCCTATATCTCCTCACTATACCCTATATCTACTAACTACTCACTATACCCTATATCTCCTCACTATACCCTATATCTACTAACTACTCACTATACCCTATATCTACTCCTTATACCCTATATCTACTAACTACTCACTATACCCTATATCTACTCCTTATACCCTATATCTACTAACTACTCACTATACCCTATATCTACTAACTACTCACTATACCCTATATCTACTAACTACTCACTATACCTTATATCTACTAACTACTCACTATACCCTATATCTACTAACTACTCACTATACCCTATATCTACTAACTACTCACTATACCCTATATCTACTAACTACTCACTATACCCTATATCTACTCTTTATACCATATATCTACTAACTAGTCACTATACCTTATATCTACTAACTACTCACTATACCCTATATCTACTAACTACTCACTATACCCTATATCTACTAACTACTCACTATTCCCTATATCTACTCCTTATACCCTATATCTACTAACTACTCACTATACCCTATATCTACTAACTACTCACTATACCCTATATCTACTAACTACTCACTATACCTTATATCTACTCACTATACCCTATATCTACTAACTACTCACTATACCCTATATCTACTAACTACTCACTATACCCTATATCTACTAACTACTCACTATACCCAATATCTACTAACTACTCACTATACCCTATATCTACTAACTACTCACTATACCTTATATCTACTAACTACTCACTATACCCTATATCTACTAACTACTCACTATACCCTATATCTCCTCACTATACCCTATATCTACTAACTACTCACTATACCCAATATCTACCCCCTATACCCTATATCTACAAACTACTCACTATACCCTATATCTCCTCACTATACCCTATATCTACTAACTACTCACTATACCCAATATCTACCCCCTATACCCTATATCTACTAACTACTCACTATACCCTATATCTCCTCACTATACCCTATATCTACTAACTACTCACTATACCCAATATCTACCCCCTATACCCTATATCTACAAACTACTCACTATACCCTATATCTACTAACTACTCACTATACCCTATAACTACTCACTATACCCTATATCTACTAACTACTCACTATACCCTATATCTACTCCTTATACCCTATATCTACTAACTACTCACTATACCCTATATCTACTAACTACTCACTATACCCTATATCTACTAACTACTCACTATACCCTATATCTACCCCTTATACCCTATATCTACTAACTACTCACTATACCTTATATCTACTAACTGCTCACTATACCCTATATCTACTAACTACTCACTATACCTTATATTTACTAACTGCTCACTATACCCTATATCTACTAACTACTCACTATACCCTATATCTACTAACTACTCACTATACTCTATATCTAGCCCATGTAACCTATGTCTACACTTTACACCCTATATCTACACCCCTACACAGTATACCTACGCCCTATACTCCAGATCTACACACTTATCTACTCCTATACCCTACATATCTTCCTGTACACTATATCTACTCCCTATACCCTAAATATTCAGCCTATACCCTATATCTACTCCCTATATCCTACATCTGCTCCCTATACTCTATATCTACTCCCTATACCCTATATCTACTCCCTATATCATATATCTGCTCCCTATACTCTATATCTACTCCCTATACCCTATATCTACTCCCTATCTACTAACTACTCACTATACCCTATATCTACTCCTTATACCCTATATCTACTAACTACTCACTATACCCTATATCTACTAACTACTCACTATACCCTATATCTACTCACTATACCCTATATCTACTAACTACTCACTATACCCAATATCTACCCCCTATACCATATATCTACTAACTACTCACTATACCCTATATCTACCCCTTATACCCTATATCTACTAACTACTCACTATACCCTATATCTACTAACTACTCACTATACCCTATATCTACTCCTTATACCCTATATCTACTAACTACTCACTATACCCTATATCTACTAACTACTCACTATACCCTATATCTACTCCTTATACCCTATATCTACTAACTACTCACTATACCCTATAGCTACCCCTTATACCCTATATCTACTAACTACTCACTATACCTTATATCTACTAACTGCTCACTATACCCTATATCTACTAACTACTCACTATACCCTATATCTCCTCACTATACCCTATATCTACTAACTACTCACTATACCCTATATCTACTCCTTATACCCTATATCTACTAACTACTCACTATACCTTATATCTACTAACTGCTCACTATACCCTATATCTACTAACTACTCACTATACCCTATATCTACCCCTTATACCCTATATCTACTAACTACTCACTATACCTTATATCTACTAACTGCTCACTATACCCTATATCTACTAACTACTCACTATACCCTATATCTACTAACTACTCACTATACTCTATATCTAGCCCATGTAACCTATGTCTACACTTTACACCCTATATCTACACCCCTACACAGTATACCTACGCCCTATACTCCAGATCTACACACTTATCTACTCCTATACCCTACATATCTTCCTGTACACTATATCTACTCCCTATATCCTACATCTGCTCCCTATACTCTATATCTACTCCCTATACCCTATATCTGCTCCCTATATTCTATATCTGCTCCCCATACTCTATATCTACTCCCTATACCCTATATCTACTATATCTACTCCCTATACCTTATATCTACTCCCTATACCCTATATCTACTCCCTATACCCTATATCTACTATATCTACTCCCTATACCCTATATCTACTATATCTACTCCCTATACCCTATATCTACTCCCTATATTCTATATCTACTCCCTATACCCTATATCTACTCCCTTTACCCTATATCTACTATATCTACTCCCTATACCCTATATCTACTCCCTATACCCTATATCTACTATATCTACTCCCCATACCCTATATCTACTCCCTATACCCTATATCTGCTCCCCATACTCTATATCTACTCCCTATACCCTATATCTACTATATCTACTCCCTATACCCTATATCTACTCCCTATACCCTATATCTGCTCCCTAAACTCTATATCTACTCCCTATACTCTATATCTACTCCCTAAACTCTATATCTACTCCCTATACCCTATATCTACTATATCTACTCCCTATACCCTATATCTGCTCCCTAAACTCTATATCTACTCCCTGTACCCTATATCTACTATATCTACTCCCTATACCCTATATCTACTCCCTATAATCTATATCTACTCCCTATACTCTATATCTACTCCCTATACTCTATATCTACTCCCCCTATACTCTATATCTGCTCCCTATACCCTATATCTACTCCCTATAATCTATATATACTCCCTATACCCTATATCTACTCCCTATACCCTATATCTACTTCCTATATCTATATCTACTCCCTATACTCTATTTCTGCTCCCTCTACTCTATTTCTGCTCCCTATACTCTATATCTACTCCCTATACCCTATATCTACTCCCTTAACCCTATATCTACTCCCTATACCCTATATCTACTCCCTATACCCTATATCTACTCCCTAAACCCTATATCTACTCCATATACCCTATATCTACTCTCTCTACCTTATAACCACTCATCTATACCGACTTACTCATATCATTACCACAATCAACCACAAGTTAAACAGGAGAACATAATGTGTTCTCTGAGACTGTGGGAGATACAGTCCACTCTCCCCTGCTTTCCCCAGCCATGACAGATACAGCAGCCCTGTATGCTGGCCTCTCCACCGTCTGCTTTCCCCAGCCATGTCAGATACAGCAGCCCAGTATGCTGGCCTCTCCACCCCCTGCTTTCCCCAGCCATGTCAGATACAGCAGCCCAGTATGCTGGCCTCTCCACCCCCTGCTTTCCCCAGCCATGTCAGATACAGCAGCCCAGTATGCTGGCCTCTCCACCCCCTGCTTTCCCCAGCCATGTCAGATACAGCAGCCCAGTATGCTGGCCTCTCCACCCCCTGCTTTCCCCAACCATGACAGATACAGCAGCCCTGTATGCTGTTCTCTCCACCCCCTGCTTTCCCCAGCCATGACAGATACAGCAGCCCAGTATGCTGGCCTCTCCACCGTCTGCTTTCCCCAGCCATGTCAGATACAGCAGCCCAGTATGCTGTTCTCTCCACCCCCTGCTTTCCCCAGCCATGTCAGATACAGCAGCCCAGTATGCTGTTCTCTCCACCCCCTGCTTTCCCCAGCCATGACAGATACAGCAGCCCAGTATGCTGGCCTCTCCACCCCCTGCTTTCCCCAGCCATGACAGATACAGCAGCCCAGTATGCTGTTCTCTCCACCCCCTGCTTTCCCCAGCCATGACAGATACAGCAGCCCAGTATGCTGTTCTCTCCACCCCCTGCTGCCTGGCGCTGAGAGAAGCAGTGAGGCAGCAGAAGGTTTGTGTGTCTGTGTAAGAGCCATCTATTACAGTACAGTGAAATGTGTCTATTATATTGAATCAAGGACTTCCTCTCCTCCCAGCCCGAAAATCGGACTAATTTTCAACCAAAAAACGCTAATACGATTATTTCAAGTAAGTGTGTCATAGGCTTAATAAGTGTGGAAATTGGCCTGTCACATAAGGCCTGACAGAGGTGGTAAATTATATGATTACAGAAGCAAAGCCCCAACCAGGCCTCAGACATTGTTTCTTTACACATCGTAATCTGCCCAAAAAGATACGACCGAGACAACTACATTACAAAGTAAAGCAAATTAATACGACAGAGGCAACTTTATTGTGGCATTATGATAATAATAAGCTTACAAAGATTATATGTCCCAGGAGATGTTCTCTTTCATTACAGTGTTATCCACAAAAATCTTCCCTCTACTGCTCTCCTCTAACCGAGGACTGGCTCTTCCTGAACTACCACTGCTGGAGTCAACCTAAATACACTGTTCATTGAAAACTAACTGGATAAAAGGGCGTAGTAAAAACACATTATATCCACTGTGATGATTAACAACAACAGTAGGTCATGGTGGAGTCGTGTGAGAGCTGCAGTAGAGCCTGTAGGGTGTGTAGGCCTAGTGTTGTCTGGCTGGCCTGAAGGAAGCCTGTAGGACCACTAGATGGAGTCAGATCCTTCTGAAGGGGCATTGGACAGATGGCAAGGACGGGAGAGGCTATAAGGACACTCCTATACTGTAAGCCGACTAACCAAAATCTAAAACTGACCCTGACCTTAACCCTAACCTTAACCTTAACAAAATCCTTAACCCTAACCCTAACCTTAACCTTAACAAAACCCTTAACCCTAATCCTGACCTTAACCTAGTTTTGTATGGTTTTTCAGGACAGGAGTGTCCATATAGCCTTTTCCAGTGGAGACGTGATGGGGACGTGGAGTAAAACAGAACAGTATATAAACAGCTCTGTGGTAAAGCACTGACAATAAGAGTGCAGGAGCAGTAAAGCGTTGTGAAGCAGGTGTCTACCCTGAGACCTTGGTGATTCACAGGCCCTCACTAAACACACAGAGGACACATTTCTAATATACATATCATATTCATGTTTTTTGGATTACTTGATAGAAGACTATATAATGTAGCGTTCTGTGTTTAAGATCACATCTCCTTCTAATGGCCAAATAATTCAGCAAAACATACTGACATTGGCATGTTCAACAAATTATTTCATCAGACAAACTCTTAGAAGTATTTCCAGCTCGTGTGATAAATTACCAAACTGGTCCTTTCCTTAACACATACAGCTCCTGGCAGCCCCCTGACTCCAGACTAACACACGTTAGCTCATATCTGCCCTAGCTCATACGTTGGCAGCCCCCTGACTCCAGACTAACACATGTTAGCTCATACCTGCCCTAGCTCATACGTTGGCAGCCCCCTGACTCCAGACTAACACATACAGCCCCCCTTGAAAACAAGTGTTGTTCCCATAGGAACTATGTAAAATAGATGTTTAATGTCGTCAACAGCTGTTTAATACTGTGAAAAAAGCTTAAGAAAACTTTAAATATTTATCTTCTTAGACATATCTCAAACAAATTACACTGTTTAGCAAGCATGTAGCAGTTGTGTTAGATAATTGAGTCGAGCAGCAGAGTGAATCCAGGCTAAGTATAATATTGGTGTCATGATGGTAAATAATGTGTTCTGAGGCTTACATTTCACCCGGTATAAATATTCATAGTTGACACTGATTGAAAGATATTAAACAAACAACTTTTAAACATACACCAGGTTGTTCCTCTTCCCTTAACAAGGCAAAGCCTAGGCAGAGGCCTGGGTGTTGGAAAGAAAAGGCTTCCGAAACAAAGACTGAGGAAATCTAATCCCTAATCCCTAATCCGTAATCCCTAATCCTCCTCTCCTCTCCTCTCCTCTCCTCTCCTCTCCTCTCCTCTCCTCTCCTCTCCTCTCCTCTCCTCTCCTCTCCTCTCCTCTCCTCTCCTCTCCTCTCCTCTCCTCTCCTCTCCTCTCCTCTCGTATCACCCTATTCCCTATTCAGTTCACTACTTTTGGCCACAAAAACAGGAAAAAGGGCCATCTGTGTCCCTTGCATAGAGGACCTGCATCACCACCCCCTAATATACAGATAAATAAACTCATCACCACCCCCTAATATACAGATAGATAAACTCATCACCACCCCCTAATATACTAATAGATAAACTCATCACCACCCCCTAATATACAGATAGATAAACTCATCACCACCCCCTAATATACTAATAGATAAACTCATCACCACCCCCTAATATACAGATAGATAAACTCATCACCACCCCCTAATATACTAATAGATAAACTCATCACCACCCCCTAATATACAGATAGATAAACTCATCACCACCCCCTAATATACTAATAGATAAACTCATCACCACCCCCTAATAAACAGATAGATAAACTCATCACCACCCCCTAATATACAGATAGATAAACTCATCACCACCCCCTAATATACTGATAGGTTGCTAGGTAGACTCTATCTTAATCATTGTTGTGAGAAGATCCAATTATTTTCCTCCTTCCGTCTCTCCTCCATTTAATTCTCGATAAATACTAAAATATTCATTCTGTAATATGTCTGCTGTCTTTGCCTGTCATTAATCCTGATGCCTCAGAGTCCCGTGGGACTAGGAGAGAATTTAAAACCCTGAAGAAGGCCGAAAGCCTGAAACACATTGGTTTTACCTGTAACAATAAAGAAGCCATTTTATTTACTTCCATTGTTCTCCAAGAGTTGCCAAATAACCTCTCTCCTTCAGCTTGCTCCTCAATTCATGACCTTGGTTGGAGAGAGAGGTGGTGGCAGTGTTCCCTTCCCCCAGAATTTAAACGAAACGTTTTTCTTGAAATGACCGTCTGTGTTCCTATCAGTATGTGATATGTATATTTTATTGATGTTTTTTAACTCCTTAACAAACTGCTGCATATAATCATAACCTTGAATCTCTCTCTCTCTCTCTCTCTCTGTGTGTCTGTAGTCTTCAAGGCACTTAATTGAGGAAATAACCCCAACATCTCAGTATCTGCTGTCTATCTTAGAGATGCGACACCCGGACTGATTAAGAAATTGGCTTTTGAACATTTATTTATTCTGCGTCTGCCGCAACACCATTTTAGTCAGATATTGTTTCATTTAGCAAATTCCCTTTTAAAGAAAGCAGCTTTTTCGCGGTAGTGATATATGCTGAATCTAATTGTTCATTCAGCCTGGCCTCTCTCTCTTTTCTGGTTACATTAGGAACACAAAGAGGACCCCTACAGGTTAAAGTTTAAAAGTTGATTAGCGGATAAAGCCTGCACTGATTAGGCGACCGGGGAGCAGACAAGAAGGAGAAAAACGGATTGACTTTCCACATTATTTCACAAACATCTCTGCCTTTTCTTCTCTTTTTTTCTCTGTGTCTCTCGCTCCATCCTTTCACATTCCCAGTGTGGACATCCATTTTGGAGGGACATCTTTAAACAATTATGCTAATTTGTGTAAGGCAAAGCAACAATACAGTATGGAAATAGAGTGATTATAGCCAGATGTCTGGAGAGTCGCAGAGAGAGGAAGACATTTCAGACAATGTCACAACCTGAGAGACGGCTCAGATGTTTTCTACACAAAACACTGCTTGTAGTTGTGGTCCATGATTATTTAAGTGTGTGTGTGTGTGTGTGTGTGTGTGTGTGTGTGTGTGTGTGTGTGTGTGTGTGTGTGTGTTATGTTCAAGAGATTACATTTTCATTACAACGAGACTACTGTATTGTAATCATATTATTTATAACATGTCAGACTTAAAGCAGACTACTGTATGGTAATCATATTATTTATAACATGTCAGACTTAAAGCAGACTACTGTATGGTAATCATATTATTTATAACATGTCAGACTTAAAGCAGACTACTGTATGGTAATCATATTATTTATAACATGTCAGACTTAAAGCAGACTACTGTATGGTAATCATATTATTTATAACATGTCAGACTTAAAGCAGACTACTGTATGGTAATCATATTATTTATAACATGTCAGACTTAAAGCAGACTACTGTATGGTAATCATATTATTTATAAAATGTCAGACTTAAAGCAGACTACTGTATGGTAATCATATTATTTATAACATGTC
Source organism: Thymallus thymallus (assembly GCA_023634145.1). NCBI lineage: Eukaryota > Metazoa > Chordata > Actinopteri > Salmoniformes > Salmonidae > Thymallus > Thymallus thymallus. Next base: position 27,546 of record JAKYLM010000421.1, read on the forward strand.
AGACTTAAAGCAGACTACTGTATGGTAATCATATTATTTATAACATGTCAGACTTAAAGCAGACTACTGTATGGTAATCATATTATTTATAACATGTCAGACCACAACATATAGAAATACAGGCCAAGCTGATGGGTTTACATCGCCTGTATTAATGTATGTTGATAATTATAATGCTCATATGTCAAATGGTCTGGTCTGGTCTCATACAGAACATATTGAAATGGTTTGGTCAACAGGAAGTAGCCAGGAGGATCAGGGAGGAACCGGGAGGATCCGGGAGGAGCCAGGATGATCAGGGAGGAGACAGGAGGATCAGGGAGGAGCCAGGAGGATCAGAGAGGAGCCAGGAGGTAGATACACAAAGTAACCAGAAGGACACTACATCAAAATGGGATATTCCTTTGCTGTTCTCCTCTCTCATGTTCCATGGAAATTCCCTGGCTGTTCCACTCTCTCACGTTCCTTGTATATTCCCTGGCTGTGTCCCTCTCTCATGTTCCTGTTTGGAAAAAGACAGTATTAACCCAGGGAGGGAGGGAAAGACAGTATTAACCCAGGGAGGGAGGGAAAGACAGTATTAACCCAGGGAGGGAAGTAAAGCCAGTATTAACCCAGGGAGGGAAGTAAAGACAGTATTAACCCAGGGAGGGAGGGAAAGACAGTATTAACCCAGGGAGGGAAGTAAAGGCAGTATTAACCCAGGGAGGGAAGTAAAGGCAGTATTAACCCGGGGAGGGAAGTAAAGGCAGTATTAACCCAGGGAGGGAAGTAAAGGCAGTATTAACCCAGGGAGGGAAGTAAAGGCAGTATTAACCCAGGGAGGGAAGTAAAGACAGTATTAACCCAGGGAGGGAAGTAAAGGCAGTATTAACCCA